>JAMLFY010000009.1:505001-526001 GCA_030441495.1 Dalbergia oliveri
AAAATTAATCAAGATGAAATATCACTAGAATTACTTGTTTGTTATTCAAGCACGTATATCTTTCAAGAAGTTTTTCTTAATGACTGAAAATCAAGTTGTTTAAGTAAAAAGGGCTTAAACGATGATATCCTTTTCAGATTCCCTAATACCTTTCAAAAGTACTCTAAGTAACATCAAAAGCTTCATAAACAAACAAAACAGCTTCTGATTTAAGTCACTTAAGGCTATAAAACGTCTTTGATCTTATTCATATCATGCCTTAAGAAAAGACTTCCTGAAGATTACATCATGCAATAAGTTGAAAGAATATTGTTTATCACGCTACACTTTCTTAATATTTCTTTCAATATCTCTTTAAAAGGTTTTCTTCAAATTAGTTTGTCAACATCAAAAAAGAGGGAGATTATTAGCTCTAGAATTCTTCAGAAAGCTTCAAGGTAATATGTTTTGAATGACAACAAAACCAATGTAAGAAAAATATTTTGAAGAATGACTAATGTCTACCTTGAGTTTCTTGAAGTAGTGAAAAGGTTTTTTCGTTGGCATAACATGGCTCCATTAACGTGAGTAATTTTACTTTACATGTGCAAATATGATTTATCTTGTGTAAAGAGATGGGAACCAAATGGAAGTGATAATTATATCGCAATTTGATCATATACATGTCTAATGGATTGAAGAAATACAACCAGGACAAGAAATCATGTTTTGTACGTTAAAAAGTGGCATTAGACTTCAAAAAGTAAGCTTAGATTGAAGATATCAATAAAACTCTGAAGCCAATGCGTTCTCAATCTTTAATCATCATATTCACAATCTTTTATGAGAACCAAGCTCTGAATTGGAGACTAGAAAACCAAAGTTTTATCAAGGAACTTATAATCACACATCTGAAAGTTCACTTCACTATGAAACGTGGAATTACTAGAAAAGGAGGGAAAATTTGAAATTCTAATTTAAAGTCAAACCCAGTTATAGACTGGCATGTCATCTCTTCTGCCAACTTGGTCATTATCCCAGCTTTAGAAGGAAGAGTTCAGAACCATGATCAGAAAGTAAGTAGTATATGAAAAGACCTCAGAAACCTCAACTTTACAATGGCTTCTACATATTGACAAAAGCCAAGCAACGCCTATAACAGTTCAAAGACACAAATAGATGATCAATAGTACCACTTGGAAAATTGATCAAGGGTAATGTTAAAAAATGAAGACAATCTATTAATAGAGATGTTATACTTTCAAATAAAGACTTTGACACTACACAAGTGCTTAAACTCTTGAAAATTTCTCCTCATCCCTTGTAAAGTTCATTACATGTAATTAGTTTTCTTGCTGTAAAAATTTTCTTTCTACATTCCTAAATAGTTCATACATTCTTCCAAGGAAGAATTTCTAGAAAGAAGTCATTCAAGTTATCTCAGGTCATTCATTGTATAGGAAACTTGAGTGTGCATTATTTTGAGTTGCAAACCTAAACACAAACCTTCGTATCCTCAGGCTAGTAGTGATTGATGTGAGTTTAGCTTGGAGAGTTAGTCAAAGACTACTTGCAATGTGAAGGAAAGTTATTTTAAGGTCATGGTTTAAACTTGGAAAAGAGGCTTGTCACAGATGATCATTTAGCTTGAAGAGGCTGGTGAATAACTACTTGGTTTGTGACAGGAAGGGTATACTGCAGTTACAGGTTAGAGCTTGGTAAGGCTATTGTAAAGACTATCGAGCTTTCTTTAAATTAAAAGGGTGTGAGTCCAATGTTGTTTTAGAACTGGATGTAGGAAGGTTGGCTTGAATTAGGACAAAATCTCTTGCAGGATCTTCTCCTTATCTTTTTACATTTGCCTGTCAGTGGTTATTTGTTTATATTTGCTTAAAGTATATCTTTTTATGTTGTTTTGTTACTTACACTGTTATTTAGAAAGTTACTTTATGAGATCTCTAACTTTGTTTTCATTGTACTACAAGCTTAAAGCTTGATAGTATTGTGTTAAACTTTTCAAATCTAAAAAAAAAGAAAAGAAGTCAAACATGATTCAACCTTCACCCAAGTGGAGTATAAGGTGGTTGTCTTGTATTTATCTTAATTTAAACTTAGATATTGTTTAATATAAATCCATAATTCTTAAAGAAAGAAAGTAAGATGGATAGCTAGGATTTAATCTTGTAAATCAAGATTAAATCTTAGCCTTGCACTAGGTTTAAATGGATATACATTATCCTTTTATAATGATTAAACTATTTTTTGGTGTTAGAAATTACACACCGATTTTTTCCAAATGGTTAAGCACCATACTCTGTAATAGATATTGCCCAAAATTAAATTTCAGTGTAAAATCTTCATTTCTAACTATTTCTAACCTTAACCCTATGTTCCCTTAGTTTGGTATCTCCTAGCTCTGGAACCCAATTTCGCCGTTAGAGTGCAAATGACCGAAATGCCCCTGAGGTCATTTTACCGAAATTCAAGGACAGTTGCCCGGCAACCCTCGAATGGGTCAACTCGATGTTTGAAGGGGATTATGCTGTTATGAATGATATCCGAGGAGAAACCTCCTAAACTTTCCTCAAAATGACCAAAATACCCCCTGTGTCTACACGGGTAAAAGGTGCCGTTTGAGCCCAGAACTTTTCCAGGAAGTTTAGAATGATGTTTATGAGCAATGTTTGATGTTTAGTTGGCAGAAGGTCCGGGTTTTAGCAAAATTACCATTTTGCCCCTAGAACAATGTACAGTAGGCCTAATGACGCATTAAGCAAACCTAAGCAATATTAGGCTCTAATCGAAGATTAATTTATTTCGATAATTAATCTAGAGTCAAAATAATTTATTAAGGTTAATTAGAACCTAAGATTGCTTAGATAAACTCTAATTGTATTCTTTAAATTCAAGATTCCTAGTCATGGAATCTTGAATAGTGTTTTCTCTCTCAATTCCTTAAATTAAGGAATTGAGCCATACCTCATTTGACCAAAGAATTATTTTAAATTACTAATCTAATAAGATTACCCTCCTAATCAAGTCTTGAACCACCTCAATTAACCATTTTCTCACCTAAACACTTGCTTACAAACTCCTAATCAAAAGCCTAATCAAAGAAACACTTAAACACATCCTTAAACCACAATTACATGAACAAAAATCCCTTCCCCTTGGCTGATGAGGGTGGCCGAAATCTCCCCCAAAATGGTGCCACATGTTGTAATTTTGTTGCACTCCAAGCCCATACCTTAGGCCATACCTTGCCCATGCTTCCAACCATGCTTGCCATGCCTAAGCCCATGCTTTTGTAAGAGATATTTTCCTCCTCCATTGACCTTGAAAAGCCATCAGCCATTCCCTCCCCAAATCAGCCAACATGTCTCATTTTCCTATAAATACCAAGCCTTGATGAACCTTGTCACACTTTGGTTCACTTGGTAAGTTCACACTTCTTGCAAATTCTCTCATTTCCTCTCAAATTCCCTCAACTTGGCTGATTTCTTCCTCAAGACTCCAAGAGGATTTCCTTTTCCTTCCATCAAGAAAACAAAGCTTTCTTACATTTCTTCAAGACTTCTTAAGGTAGGGGTTTAGTTTTGATGATTTTTGTTTGTGTTCAAGAAAGTTCTAGTTTTTCTCTTGGTTTCAAACTCCTTTCCCTTCCCCTTTCTTTTCGGCCAAGAGGCCTTTTTACAAAAAGAATGTGAGCTTGATGATGAGGTTTCAAGATAATGACTTGTTGTTGTCATGTGAGAAACCTCTAAAGCTTGAAACAACTTGGTCTTGGACCATACATGCTTGGATTTCCTTTCTTTTCTTGGCTTAAGTTTCGGTTTTCCTCTTCCTCTTTCCCTTAAGGATTTCAGTTTTTCTTCTTTGGATTTGAACAAAGTTTGTAAAATATGTCTAGTAGATCACAAAAGTTTTGTTAAGAAAGTTAATCTCATGATTTCAAAGAGCTCTAAGCTTACCCTTGCCAACCTTAAAGTTGGTCGGCCGTCAGAGTTTTACTCTAGATTGAAGCCTATGAGCAATAAAATAAAGAATATGACTTAGTTCTTGTAGTTTTGTTTAGACAAAGTGATGAACTTTGGGTCCATTTCCTTAAGCTTGATGATGAGTTCAAACCTTAAGATTTCTCTTGAAGTCTAGGTGCTAAGAACTCTAAAGCTTGCCTTATGATACATAATGGGTTGAGGTTTATGTTCCTCTAAAAGTCTTGCAAGAGCTCTAGCTAAGATAAAAACAAGATGCATTCATGTTTAAATTTATGTCTTGCATCTCATGTTTATTTTGATGTTATCACTAATTTCACAAGAGTAAATGAATGAACTTGCATTACCATATTTAAATTCCCAAGCTTGCATTTCATGTTTATATTTCAAGTCATCACTTAATCCTTAAAGATAATAATGAAGTTGCATCTCATATTTATTTTATGCTCTCACTTTACTTTCTAATGAAGAGTAAAATAAAGTGCATGGCATGTTTAAGATTTTGTCATCACCTAATACTCTAGAGCTCAAAGACTTGCCCTAAGTATCCTAAAAAGGAAACTCCATTAAAAGAAATGGATGAGTTTTGGTATGATTCAATAATGGTTTGATTTTGTAAAATACATGAATAATTTCAAGGAAATGTTGGAAAACTGTTTTATGAGGTCTCAAGATGTTTAAAATAGTTTGGAATGTGTCAAAATCATGTTTTCTCAATTTTCAAAGGTTTGGTAATCGATTACCACCCATGTAATCGATTACCAGAAGGTTTTCGAAGGACTTTTGGTTTTGGTAATCGATTACCAGAGGTAGTGTAATCGATTACCACGGCTTTTTCATGCCCAGAACCTTTTGGAAACCATGTAATCGATTACCTTATAGTGTAATCGATTATACTATGTTCTTTATTTTTCCGAAAATTTAACCTAAGTAATCGATTACCATTGAATGTAATCGATTACCCGGTTTTTGAAACCCAGAATGAATTGAGCTCTGGTAATCGAATTACCAGAACACCTTTTGTTTCAGAAACATCCAAGAGAAAACTAGTAACTTATATGCATTTCAACCCAAGAGATTATGTGATCTTATGGGTTCATGATTTCGGTTCTATGTTTGGCCACTGTACAAATGCTGTTCTAAGGTGTTAAATGTGTAAAATTATGTTGAGTGAAGCAAGGATCGATTTAGAAAGGTTAGTAAAGAATAAGTAACTTAAAAAGGGATTAGAGATGAGAATTCTAGAACACCTTAATGCAAAGAAGTGCAAATCTGTTCTAGCATGATTAATTCAAGGATAAATGATTCATAATTAGTAAGACATGTACAAGATCCCTTCATAAATGATTAGGTGCAATTTCTAAGTTTAAGATGATGATAAGAGTTTAAAGTGGTTTATAACTTAGAGAACATGCCTAGGAATCCCTCATAATTGATCTAAGAATTAATTATGGAGCCTTAGGCAAAGATGGATCTTAAAAGGGTCACAAATGGAGATTTTAGAGCCCCTTAAGCATGTGATATTTTCTGCCCTTTTATGATAAGTTCTGATTGAAATTTTGTGAGTTCAAATCTTAGAGAAAAGTTTAAGTGCCAACCCCTTGAGGGTAATAATGATACAAATACAAGTTTAAAGCCCATAAGGGTCAAAGCATAAGATACTATGAGATAGGTGGACGAGAGAGTATGATTATGATGATGAACCTTATGCACACTTATGATGATGTGATTATGTTAGTTCCTTGAGCATGAAACTTTATGTGCCAAATTTGATATGGTGATATGATGAAATGTTGTGTTTGAGATGCATAATGTTTTAAAGATATGAATGAAATTGAGAAATATGCTCATGTGAACTAGAAAGTTATTGCAATGAGAAAGTTCCATGAAAATGATGCATGTGATTGAAATTATGTGGCATGGCTCAAATTTGAGGAAATTCTGAGAGTAGCTGTTATGCCGCGAATTTCCGTCAAATTTGAGGGACAAAAGAAAGTTTTTGAGAAATATGAAGTTTAAAGTTATATGCCGAGACACATTTCTCCTCTCTGTGAGAGAGGAGAAGTAAGTGGGGGTATGGACGTCGAGCCATACCGAAGCGGACAAAGTCGCTGGTCTTAACCAGTCGATGCATTTCGAAGAAGGAAAAAGTCCCATGATGGGTGATCCTTAGGCCCTCTACCCGTACTCGGAGTCGGATTATGATGATTATGATTATGTTTATGATTCGTTTATCAAGAGGATAAGTAAGAACTAGTGACGACTAGTTAAGGTATGAGCTCATAGCCTAGTTTAAGGGGTGCGGTTACTATATATATGGTGTCACAAGTATGAGAAAAGGAAAGATGTTCAAAGAGAAGTAATAACTAATAATTAGTCTTAATACATCCTAGGCGTATTGGGTTAAATATTAGGATGTTACAGTCCTAGATTTAGGGTTTTGGCTTCCTGATGAGTCCATGGTACTCGTAAGGTTACTATTCACTTTTTTTTTCTACTCGTCCATTACTTCATCTTCATCATCACGATGTCTGCAGAATATTAAGACTCTTATTAATAAGGTTTCAATTGATTTTGAATAACTCCACGGTGTTACATTTATCATATGCATACTAATATTATTTTGATTTATTTGCCTATGATGACTTATTGTGAGTTGGAATATTATGATATCTGTTAATTAAGTGTCTTGAATTGGAAAAGAAACCCACTTTGGAAGGATGCTTTTGAACTTTAAAATAAACCTTTATTATGTATGATCACTCTTTTCAATAAATTGAAGTGGCTGAGACGATGACGATGACATTGATTATTATCTACTTCGGGATACCTAATGAGAATTTCATAATTCTCACCTCTTATATTTGTGTGTTCCTATGTCGTCTCCATATGAATCAAGAGAATAATGAAATATGCACATACTAGAAGTGCCTGACTCAAAATAACCCAATTACCAAAGACCGTTGTCAGCTATTATATACGTACAAATGTTTAATAAGACAGATGTTCTATTAATGCTCATAAAACAGCTTTCATGCATTTGGAACTCTACATTATTACAATCACAATATACACATTATGTATCTCTAACTATATGGTTTTCTTTTTATATATTTAATTAGAACTTTGCACGAATATATTGTAAATACTTAAGCAAGGTCCACTAATTTATAAGTAACAACTCCTAAGTGTGGTGTTATGGCTTAAGGATAATATTGTCCTGGGAAGGGTGTTACATTATGATATAAGACCAGTTTATCCTAGTAAGCCTTTAAGGTTTGGATTGGCTATGCATCCAAGCATATTTTGTTATCTGGAGATCAGTCAGATGCCTTGAATCTTGTCCATATGATAGGACATAGGGTTTAAACATGCCTGAATTCTAGTGGTGCTGGAGTTGGTTGCTATCATACTTAGCATAGCGTTGCACTGATAAACTCAATACCTATTTTTGGTGTGTCTAGGAACTAATGGTAGACTACCAACATACTAAGAATAGGAATGCTGAGTTGGAATACATGATAGGTACTTTCTATGTTTTGGTGGGGTTTGGTTGAGACTTGGAGAAGAAATGGTGGGTTATGTTATTTTGTGTATTTAATACATTAAACATATTAATCTTTCATAATAAAATGATTTTTCTTAAAGATAATTACATGAAATTTTATAACATTCTCATTGGCCCTTGAAAAGGTGATGGTGTGTCTCCTTTTAGGCCATACACTTGCCACATTAGGTGGCAAGTTACACTACAAGCATCATATGGTGTAAAAACTACACATTGTAATTTAATCGAATGGATAAAATATCATACTTGTAAAATATATTACCTGAAATTAAATTTAGGGTCTAAAATTCTCATTTCTAACCTTTCCTAATCTTAATCCTATATTTTGTCAGTTTAGGCATCTTGGTTTATTATAGGGTTTTGGTGGTCCCATGGCCCGAGGCTCACACATCACTATTCATGTTTTTTTTTTCATCTTCACCAAGCCATTCTTATCTCGACTAACCATATTAGAATCATAAAATTCTAATTAATAAAGTCTAAATGAAATTTTTAAAATAACCTTGGGTGTTACATAGTTGAAGGTGGGTGATTATATGGGCCAATAGAACTAAACCACTAGTCAAAAGAGAGCAAATGCATATACCAAGAGCATAAATGTTTAAGGGTACACTTTGTCTAACTTAACACATTCATAGGCCTTTGAATTGTAATGTGGCACATCTTCAACTAAACTTTTGCAGTTTTTTTTTTGCTATTTTTTTCCTTCTTCAATCAACTTTACTTTTTTAGTTCTTCTTTTTATTTTTTGGTATGCCACTTGGTGAATTTTTTTTTGCCATTCATGAATACACATTGTCTTGTCCCTCCCCTATACTTAAATTAGGGCATGTTTTTATGCTTTCCCTCACACTTATGCTTAAACACATGAGAAATTCACAATTGCTCTTCTAAGCCTAAAAAGTTAGAAAGTTTTGTAGTTTTTTACTTTTGACTAAGGATGTGCTAACACAAAAGAGTAGGCACTATGGCTCAAAGGGGTTGGATAAGGGCAATATGCAAAAGGTGGCTCTATGGACAAGTGACTAAAAACAAGAAAAATGCCTCAATCACCTTTAAGCATGCACATAGAAACATATTTTCAAACAAGACCCTAAGCAAATTCTAGAATGTAAATCCAAAGAGGAAAACACATATGAACAAATAAAGATTACACATGATAGTCCAATCAAAGAAGCTCAAAATCTCATATGTAAAAGTACGTGTACTAAATCCAAACAACACAGTGAATCACTAAGCATGCAATACAAAATAAAAGCAATGCCAAGCAAGTCAATGCAATGTATGTGGTGTAAGGCTATGCATATAACCTCTAAGGTGTCAAAGAGATGGTATAAGACACAAATAAAATAAGACATAAACTAAAAATAATAATAATAAATAAAATGAATAAATATAAAAGAGAAAAATAAAGAACTCCCTCATGATGGGTTGTCTCCCACCTAGCACTTTGTTTTAATGTCCCTAAGTCTGTTTAAGGACCCTCATGGGGTGGTAGCTTTAACCCATAGAACCCCTATCTTAGCCCCTAGATCCTTGGGAGGTTCATGGAGGTGCTTCATGTAACATCCTCCTAAGTACAATATTATCCTTAAGTCATGACATTATACTTAGGAGTTGTTACTTTTAAATTAGAATGTTTTCTTAATTATCTATAGTAGAATTGATCGAATTGTGTAGTAACTAGTTTGTGGTTCTCTCAAAATATAAAGCAAAGAAACAAAGTATTTATTTAATACAAGGTTAAATACAAAGGGAAGCTCTTCCAAGAGCTTTACAGGACATTGCTATCTCTTACATTTAAGACACATGCATACACCTAAGTACAATAGATGCAGGTCTCCACCACTAACTATTGCAAATTCCAATTTATTCTTCCTTGTAGCAACCTTACCGTCCTTTGGATCAACCTGAGATAACATGGGAACACACAAATAGGGGTGAGAATTCTAAAATTCTTAGTAGGGCATTTTCCCCAATACGAGTTATAAATGTCATCATCATCGTCCCAACCACTTTGTTTTATTTAAGAAAATGTGATCGTTCCACACCTATTAAAGATTCATTTTAGAGTTTAAAATCATCCTTTCGAAGTGAGTTTCTTTTATTATTCAATCACTTAGTATACACATGTCATACTACTCAACATCATAGTAATTCATTCTCGAATTTATGTACCCTTGGTACATTGAAGGGGATTTCATACACATCATATAAAACATATACTGTTAAATTAAAACTTTACATATTGGCCTCAATATCGATGCTATACTTTTTCACTTAGCATATAAAATAAAGGACTACTTACGACAATTGCTACTTCAACTTATCTTGGCCTTTGACTTTTGTGGCTTTGACCACTTTAGGGTAGTAGAACCTTTTAGGATCTAAGCTCATTCCTATACATGATCATTGAATTTACTTTCTCCAATTCTCACATAGACCCATTCCTAGCCAGGTTTACTTTCCTTAATTCAAGGGTAGTCAGGTTTACTTTCCTCAACAAACCGGATTTACTTTCTCCACCCCAAGAAATATAATCTTATGCTTTTCTTGGTAGTCAGGTTTACTTTTTCATACTTATTTACTTTCTCCAAGAAGAAACATAATCTTGTACTTTATTTCGCAAATGAACAATTGTAATTGTTAGTTTTAGAACCCTTTAGAAAGCTTTAAAGTAATATGTTTTGAATGACAACAAAGCCAATTTAAGGAAAATATTTGAAAAATAACTAACGTCTCCCTTGAGTTTCTTGAAGTAGCAAACAAGTTCTTTCGTTGGCATAATATGGCTCTATTAACATGAATAATTTCACTTTACGGGTGTGTTTGGTTTGGAGTAAGTGGAGGGGTAAAATTTTTATGGATGAACTCAAGGTGTAAAATTACAAATGGAATTCATTCATGCAAATTTTATCCCCACTTTTACTCTCTAACCAAACACACCTTACATGTGCAAACATGATTTATCTAGTCTAAAGAGATAGGAACCAAATGCAAGTGATAATTATATCTCAATTTGAGCATATACATGCCTAACTTGAAGAAATACAAACAGGAGAAGAAACCATGTTTCAGGACGTAAAATAGCACTAGACTTCAAAAAGTAAGCTTAGATTGAAGATATCAATCAAACTCGAAGCCAACGTGTTCTACAATCTTCAATCATCATATTTGCAATCTTTTTATCTACAACAAGCTTTGATTGAAGACTAGTAAACTAAAGTTTTATCAAGAAACTGATACCACACATCAAAAAGTTCACTTTACTTAAACCTAAAGGTCACTAGAAAGAAGGGAAAATTTGAAATTCAAATTTAAAGTCAACCCAGTTACAGGTTTCATGTCATCTTTCTGCCAACTTGGTTAACTATCCTAGTGTAACACCCTAAAATTACTTAAAAATTAATTTGAGCTTTGTTAGTCGTAATTTTAAAAATATAAAAGTTTAGCAACAATGAGGGCAGCCTAATGGACATATAAAAAAAAAAAATTCCTGGTAAATAGTAACCTTGCCTCATCTGTCCGCCTGGACAACCGAAACCCTGATCTGGGACTAGGAGATGCCCAAGATTGAGAAAAGAGAAGGTTAAGGTTAGAAATAGTTAGTAATAAGGATTTTATACTTGAATTTAACTTTTGGATAATATCGGTCAAATCAAGTGCGGTGTTTACCTTTGTGAGATTTCGATGTGTGATTTTTAATGTCGAAAGATATTTCCATCACCACCAATGGATGATATCCATCTAGTTAGGACATGTGAAGGCCAAGATTTAATCATGGAATCCAAGATTAAATCTTAGCCATCCATTTTGCTTTATTACATAAATGATTACTACTTTACAAAATATCTTCAAAAGCATTCAATACAAAAGAAACAAGTCATCACTTCAAGCCACCTAACCTGACCATTTTCTTCTTCAAAATTTTGTACAGCCTTCAAGGAGAAAAGAACCAGCCACCATTTTCATCTTCAAGAGCTTGATCTTGAGTTCTAAGCCCAAAAACCCTAGCCTAGAGTTGTGGAAATCTCAAAGTTCCTTCATTAAACTTGTTCTACACCTTGATCTCTACAAATCTAACCGAACAAAATCTCTATTCCTCATCAAACCTTGCCTTGTTACCTCATACATCACTGATTTAAGAAGGGTTTGAAGTTAGTTTGGGGGCTTTGGAGTGGAAGGATTCATGCTTGGATCATCTTGAAGCCAAAGATCCACTAAGTTGCCAAAAGTAGGGTTTTTGTTGCCTTTCTTTGTCAAATTTTTCTGATCTGTTTTGAATTGAGATAAGTCCAAAATTTCTAGTTGTATTGGTTGATATTATGTTGATATTGATGTGTGAATTTTGGTGGTGTGTTTGGATGGTGTTAGAGAATGGTTTTTATCAAAATAAGTTTGGACTAGGTTTCTGAATTTCTATTTTCCTGATGCAGCAGTTGTTCACGAATTTTCTGGTATAGTTGTAGCTAGTTTCATGAGCTATAAAAATTATATGTTGGATTTAACATCTTAAACTAACTACATGAATTTTCTTGGGTTCTAATTTTGGGTTAAACTGCTTTAAAAATCAGTAACCGAAATTATATAGATGCAGCCTGAAATGTTGAAACTGGAGCAATAAAGTTATCCGATTTTATTACTATAGCAAATGCTTGAATTAGACTTTGAAATTTTTATTCGAAGTGAATAACATATTGAAGTGTCCTTGTAAATTTTATTGTGAGTTAGTTCAGTCATTTGCTGAGGTAAAGAATTAGGAGAACCTTGGTCTGATCTTTGAATTGGTGGTCCCTGACCACTAAACTTGTACAATTTACTGAAGGAGTTAGAGAGCTCCTTTTGCCATGAAATTTTTACAGGGTCTCCTAGACACGTTGAAGTGTCATGGAGAATTTTGATGGCCCTTGAATCAACCAGTTGGTAGGGAAAATAAATTTTGATACTTAAGCCTAGATTCTGCCAATATGCTGGAATTGAATTACAAATGTTGATTTAGTAGTATGATGGCTTGTAATTCAACTAGGATGTGAATGAATGCATACTATGAACTCTAATGATTGATTTATGAGAAAAGAAAAATGATTACATTGTACATGAATGCATATATATAGTTTATGCATGCCTTGAGGAAAAGAGAAGTACTTGATATTAAATGTTTGGCCATGTAACTTGTGACACATAAATGCATGCATTTGGAAAAAGAAAAGAGAATGTACAAATTTTACTGCATGTTCTGACATATGGACAAAATAAAACAAGACTTAGGTTAAATGAGGGGAAGGAAATAGAAAAAGGAACTCCCCAAATTTATAGTCGGTAGACGTATCAGCAGGAATAGAACTGTGTGATTCAAAATGGAAAACAAATGAAGCTCGATAATCACGTATAGGAATTTAGTCCTTATAAGCAGTCTATTTCCCTTGTGTGGTGTGATCCACTACAAATACCATTTGGTATAACTTATTTATTGTGGAATTGTCCACGTAAATACCCGTTGGGTATAACTAAGTCTTTCCTATGTCAATGAAAAGAGAAAATGCACTGACTTGATTTCTATGGCTATAAGTGGAACCATGCCACATTGAGATAAGTTCATTGCATGTATTATATGCATACTCATCTTACTTTAAATTGGATGCCTGGGATGATTTATTATTTGTTGAAACATTATGATATATTTGCTCTGAAGTGGTTGATTATTAAAAGCTACCCACTTCTGAGGGACGATTTTAGAACCCTAAAATGTATCTTTAGTTTATGTTGCCTGGTCACATTTTCGAATAAACCGAAGTGGCTGGGGCGATGACTATGACATATGATGGTGTAACTGGAGTTGCCCTACTGAGAATTGTTTAATTCTCACCCCTATGTGTTTGTGTTTCCGTGTCACTTCCAGGTTAAGCCAGAGGACTATGATGCTACTAAAAGGACTCTGAATGGCAATAGTGTAGTGAATGTTTTTATTATGCTATATTTAGTGAAATAGATATGTATGTAACTATATTAGAGAAGACATGTACTAGAGCTCATAGAGGAGCTTCCGTTGTACCCAACTATGTATTCAATATATGTGTTTCTTTGTTATATATTTTAATAGAATTGTGCTTATTTATTACACACATAAATCAAGCTTGCTTGGAGATATTTAAGAAAGGTCTGCAAATTAATAAGTAACAACTCTCGAGTACGATGTCATGACTTAAGGATGGAGTTGTACTTGGGATGTTACATTATGGTATCAGAGTTTATCCTTGTAGGACCTTGAGGAATGGACTGGCTATGCTTCCTTAGTTAATGTCATGCATTATAATTCTATATATGTGTATGACTGCGGTTGGAATGTTGTGGGTTGTTGCCACACTTAGCTTGATATTGAGCCTGATCAACTCAATAATTCTTGTTTGGTGTGACAGGAATCGATGACTTCAAATCGGCAAACTAGGAGCGAGTAGGAAATAATGCCAAAATGATGGACACCTTTTGTGAAATGGCAAGCCATGAGAGACAAGCTGAAACACCCAACCTGACGATGGAAGATGGATCGGCATATGCCGAAGGAAATCCAGGAGGATCCTAGAGGAGTAGATATGGACAGAGAATACCAAAAGTTTGCAGAGTTTAGGAAAGCAAATCCTTCGCCTTTTTGAGGAGCTTTCAATCCAAGTAAAGAGAAGAATGGATTAAGGCCATGGAGAAGATTTTCTCAGTCTTCCTTGCACTAAGATCCAAAAGGTGGCTTTTGCTACCTATATGCTAGAAGTAGATGCCTAATTTTGGTAGGTTGGCACCAATGGATTATTCAAAGCTTCTCAAATGAAGTCACTTGGGATATCTTCAAGGAAGCTTTCTACCACAAGTACTTCCTTGCTTCTGAGAGAAATGCAAAGGAAATGGAATTTATGGCACTTAAGCAAGGATCTATGAGCATAGCAGAGTATACAGCCAAGTTCGAGGAGCTCTGCAAGTTTTTCACTATCCACCAGCGCAATCCTAATGAAGCTTGGAAATGTGTGAAGTATGAAGGAGGGTTAAGGGAAGATATTGAAGTTACAATGGGTTTCTTAGAAATTTGGGATTATGCAACCCTAATGAACAAGTGCCGACGTGCAGAAGATTCAAACAAGAAACTAGCAAACATCCAATCTACTAGAAGACTTTTAATAAGAGATTAGTGCCTGCAACCAAGATTATGAGGAAGCCCTAGCCCAAAGGAAGCCGTTTAGCCCAATCCGTATGAAATAAACAGGAACAACAGTCAACGTGAGACAAGATTGTCTAAAATGTGGAAAGAACCATGGGGAAGACCTTGCTTGGTTGGACAATACGTATGTTACCATTATGGCAAACCAGGGCATAAGATTTGGGAGTGTCCAGAAAGATATCCAAACCTGAGAAGCCAACACAGGAACACTAAGAGTTAAGGGGACATCACCACCTAACAATTCTCATAGAGATAGGAACATTTAGGATTCAACTGTTTCCTTTGTTTGCCTATGTGTAAATTTCTTGTTCAATTTATGAAAATTATCTTTTAAGAGTGTTTTCAAATGAATTTTGAAGGCAAAATTCTTTTTAAGGTGGGTAATGTAACACCCGAAATTATTTAAAAATTAATTTGAGCTTTATTAGTCATAATTTTAAAAATATAAAAGTTTAGCAATGATGAGGGCCCCAATGGACATATGAAAAAAAATTTTAGGGCTAGGGTGAATAGTAACCTTGTGGGCCCCATAGGCTTGCCTCTGGACAACGAAACCTGAATTGGAGACAAGGAGATGCCCGAGATTAAGAAAAGAGAGGGTTAAGGTTAGAAATGGTTAGGAATATGAATTTTATACCTTAATTTAATTTTTGGGTAATATCGGTTTAATCAGGTGTGGCATTTACCCATTCCGTGAGATTTCAGTGTGTGATTTTTAATGCCGAAGATATTTCCATCACCACCAATGGATGATATCCATCTAGTCAGACATGTGAAGGCTAAGATTTAATCTTGGAATCCAAGATTAAATCTTAGCCATCCATTTTGCTTTATTACATAAATGATTACAACTTTAAAAAATATCTTCAAAAGCATTCAATACAAAAGAAACAAGTCATCAACTCCTCCTCCAAGCCACCTAACCTGACCACTTGCTTCTTCAAAATTTCATGCAGCCTTCAAGGAGAAAAGAGCCAGCCACCACTTTCATCTTCAAGAGCTTGATCTTGAGTTCTAAGCCTAAAAACCTTAGCCTAGAGTTGTGGAAACCTCAAAGTTCATTTATTAAACTTGTTCACACCTTGATATCTACAAATCTAACCGAACAAAATCTCTATTCCTCATCAAATCTTGCCTTGTTACCTCACACCTTACTGATTTAAGAAGGGTTTGAAGTTGGTTTGGGGCTTTGGAGTGGAAGAATTCAAGCTTGGATCATCTTGAAGCCAAAGATCCACTAAGTTGCCAAAAGTAGGGTTTTTGTTGCCTTTCTTTGTCAAATTTTTCTGATCTGTTTTGGGTTGAGCTAAGTCCGAAATTTCTAGTTGTATTGGTTGATATTATGTTGATATTGATGTGTGAATTTTGGTGGTGTGTTTGGATGGTGTTAGAGAATGGTTTTTATCAAAATAAGTTTAGACTAGGTTGCTGGAGTTTTTGTTTTCTACAGGCAGCAGTTGTTCGTGAATTTTATGCTATAGTTGTGGGTACTTTCATGAGCTATAAAAATTATATGTTGGATTTAACATCTTAAACTAACTACATGAATTTTCTTGGGTTCTAATTTTGGGCAACCTGCTTTAAAAAAATCAGTAACCAAAATTGTGTAGATGCTGCCTGAAATGTTAAAACTGGAATAATAAAGTTATCCAATTTTATTACTATAGCAAATGCTTGAATGAGACTTTGAAATTTTTATTTTAAGTGAATAACATATTGAAGTATCCTTGTAAATTTTATTGTGAGTTAGTTCAATCATTTGTTGTGGTAAAGAATTAGGAGAACCTTGGTCTGATTTGTGAATTGGTGGTCCCTGACCACTAAACTTGTACAATTTACTGAAGGAGTTAGAGAGCTCCTTTTTCCTTGAAATTTTAATAGGGTCTCCTAGACACGTTGAATTATCATGGAGAATTTTGGTGGCCCTTGAATTGACCAGTTGGTATGGAAAACAAATTTTGATACTTAAGCCTAGATTCTGCCAATATGTTGGAATTGAATTACAAATGTTGATGTAGTAGTATGAATGACTTGTAATTCAACTAGGATGTGAATGAATGCATACTATGAACTCTAATGATTGATTTATGAGAAAAGAAAAATGATTACATTGTACATGAATGCATATATATAGTTCATGCATGCCTTGAGGAAAAGAGAAGTACTTGATATTAAATGTTTGGCCATGTAACTTGTGACACATAAATGCATGCATTTGGAAAAAGAAAAGAGAATGTACAAAGTTTATTCGTGCATATTCCTACATATGGACAAAACAGAAACAAGACTTAGGTTGAATGAGGGGAAGGAAATAGAAAAGAGGAACTCCCCAAATTTATAGTCGGAGGCGTATTCGGCTAGGAATAGAACTATGTGTGATTCGGAAATGGAAAAAAATGAAGTTCAATGATCACGTATAGGAATGAGCTTAGTCTTAGAAAAGTCCATTTCCCTTGTGTGGTGTAATTCACTACAAATACCATTTGGTATAACTTATTTATTGTGGAATTGTCCACGACAAATACCCGTTGGGTATAACTAAGTCTTTCCTATGTCAATGAAAAGAGAAAATGCACGACTTATTTCTATGGCCATAAATGGAACCATGCCACATTGAGATAAGTTCACTTCATGTATTATATGCATACTCATCTTACTTTAAATTGGATGCCTGGGATGATTTATTATTTGTTGAAACATTATGATATATTTGCTCTAAGTGGTTGATTTTTAAAAGCTACCCACTTCGGAGGGACGATTTTAGAACCCTAAAATGTATCTTTAGTTTATGTTGCATGCTCACATTTTCGCAATAAAGTGGCTTGGACGATGACGACAACGTATGATGGTGTAACTAGGGAGTTGCCCTACTAAGAATTGTTTAATTTTGATCCCTATGTATTTGTGTTTTCGTGTTGTCTCCAGGTTAAGCCAGGACTATGATGCGCTCTATGTAAAAGGACTCTGAATGGCAAAAGTGTAGTAGTAAATGTTTTTATTATGCTGGATTTAGTGGAATGGATATGTATGTAATATATTAGAGAAAAGACATGTACTAGAGGTTATAAAGGAGCTTCTCTTTGTACCCAACTATGTATTCAATATATGTCGTGTTTCTTTGTTATATATTTTAATAGAATTGCGTTATTTATTACACATGTAAATCGAGCTTGTTGTAGATATTTAAGAAAAGTCCACCAATTAATAAGTAATAACTCTCTTGAGTACGATGTCATGACTTAAGGATGAAGTTGTACTTGGGGGATGTTACACCCAGCTTCAAGGAAGAGTTCATAAACAATGATTAGAAAGTAAAAAAAGTAGTTTTTGAAAGGACCTTAGAAATCTTAACTTTACAATGACTTCTGAATATCGACAAAAGTCAAGCTACTCTCTAGATCAGTTTCAAGACACAAATAGATGATCAATACGTGTCACTTAGAAAATTGATCAAGGGCAACAGGAAATGAAGAGCATCTATAAATAGAGATGTTGTGCTTTCAAATATAGAGACTTTAACGTACACAAGTGCTTAAGCTCTGAAAATTTCTCATCTCATGTAAAGTTTATTACATATTGTGATCATTTTCCTTATTGAAAATCTTCTTTCTATATTCCTAAATAGTTCATACGTTCTTCCAAGGAAGAATTTCTAAAAAAAGTCATTCAAGTAATCACAGGTCATTCATTGTATATCTTAAGGAAACTTGAGTGTAGGTTATTTGAGTTGCAAGCCAAAACACAAACCTTTGTATCCTCCATTCTAGTCGTAGTCCTGTTAATTTAGCTTGGAGAGGTTAGTCAAAGACTACTTGCAAAGAGACACTTGAAGTTGTTTTACTACGCTATAGTAAAGTTGTTTTACTAGTCACGGTTTAGCTTGGAGAGGCTGGTTAAAGCTATCTGTTAGCTTGGAGGCTTGTCAAATACTACTCGGTTAATTTGAAGAGGCTGTGAATAACAACTTGGTTTGTGATAGTAAAGGTTGTCTATGCTATCGGTTAGAGCTTGGGTTGAGAAAGGTGTTAGTGAAACTCAACATGGTTGAGAGCTTGATGTAGGAGGGTTGGCCGAACCAGGATAAAAATCTCTTGTGTAGTATCTTATTCTCCCTTATCTTTTTTACATTCAAATTCTATGTTTATTTGTTTATATTTGCTTAAAGTCTATCTTTTTAAGCTTTCTATTTCTAATGCTCGTTTTTCAGAAATTTACTTTCTGAAATCTTTAACATTGTTTCAAATACACTACAAGCTTAAAGCTTAATGGTATTGTGTTAAAGTTTTTAGAAGCTAAATAAAAGAGAAGCGAAGCACGATGCAATCCCTTTCTCATGCGCTTTTCTACCTGTAGGAATAAGTATTCACATCTATATGTATCTAACATCATCAATAAGTTCATATGATCAATTATTTACATTCAAGTACTCATGCCATACTATTGCCAAATGCCATTACTTCATCAATTCAAAGCATCTTATTTCCAGGACAATAGCAGATTTTTGCGCAAGTAGCAAAATTTATTTTTCATATCAAATGACCAAGCTATGAAAATTCTCCATGACCCTTTAATGTGTCCCCAAGGTTCTGTAAAAATTTTAGAGCAAGAATCATTCTACTAACTATGTTAAAAAAATTAGACAAATTTGGAGGTCAAAAACTCTAATTACAACCAATAGCCCCATTTCTTATTTTTATTACCCATCAAATGAATATATCAAATCCTACAATAATTCAGGTTGGACTTCAAGATGTCCTCAACACCTTGTAAAAATTTTAAGTGATAATTCAATCATTTGCTTGGTAACAAAATAAGCAAAATCTAGACTTTAGTCTAACAATTCAAGCAGTATAGGTATAATTTTGGTTATTGATTTTTTTAAAGTAGTAAAACTCCAAAACAAAGTTCAAGAAAATTCATGCGACTAGCTTAGGATGATAGATTCAGCATATAATTTTTCTAGCTCATTAAAGTACTCACAAGCACATTAGAAAATTCATGAAAATTCCTTGCCTATAACAAAACCGAAAATCCAAGCAACATGGTTCAACACTTTTTTTGACAAAATTGATTTTTCACACCACGAATACACAACACCAATGCAAATGCTCCTATACCTATGAGTAATCATACATTAGAACTAAGAATATCAATTTGATCATGAAAATCTACAAGAAAATAGAATTGCATTAAACACAACACAAAATCCTACTTTGGTGGCTTTAGGGATTTTGGCTCCAAAGGATGATCTAACAATGGCTTCTCTTCACTTTAGGGTTTTCCAAATAGCCCAACCCTTCCCTAAACAGTAGAGGATGATATCTCAAGGTGAGCAAAGGTGAAAAATTGGAATTTCAGTCTGTTAGTTTTGTTATCTTGATTAGGGACTAAGTTTAGTGAATGAAGTTTGTGGTTTTAACAAGTTTAGACAAGAATTATGGAAGTTTGAAATCAAGCTTGAAGCTCTTTGAGGATGAAACAATGGTGGCTATTTTGATTTCCTTCTTGGCTGAGAATGTGTGGCTTCAAGGATAAGGTTGGTGGCTTTAAATGGTTTAGATTAGGTTGTAAGAATTCTTTAATATAAAGTCTATATTCTTTTAAAAGAAAATAAGATGGATGGCTAGGATTTAATTTTATAAATCAAGATTAAATCTTAGCCTTACACTTGGCCTTAAAGGATAATCATTATCCTTTTGTAAAGATTAAACTATCTTTCATGTTAGAAATTGTACATCAAAATTTTACTAAACGGGTAAACATTACTTGGGAATCAAATATTACCGAAATTAATTTCCAGGTATAAAATTTTCATTTCTAACTATTTCTAACCTTAACCCTCTCTTTTCTAGTTTGGCATCTTGTCCAATCTAGGGTTTCGACCCTTCATGCCTAAGCCACTATTCACATTTTTAATACATCTATTGGGTCTCATCATCACTAAACTGACAAATTTTTTAAATTCACACTAATAAAGTTCAAATTAATTTTTAAATAATTTCTTGAGTGTTACACTTCAGTCATGTTCCATCGACTTCATAGCGAATCATGGACCTTAGGTCTTTTAACTCAGCTTCACCACTAGAGTAACACACAAGTGATTATGGGCTTCTTTCCCAATGTAACGCCCCATTTCTGCCTGTTAGAGTGCAAATGACCAAAATGCCCCTAAGGTCATTTTTTTACCCGTAATTTAAGGGCAGTTGCCCGAACCTCCAATGGGTCAACTCGATGTTTGAAGGGGATTATGCTGT
>JAMLFY010000009.1:526501-622178 GCA_030441495.1 Dalbergia oliveri
AAGAATCCTAATTTTGAGCTTCGACGCGAAATGACCAAAACACCCTCCCCGCCCCGTTTTAACTCCGATTGCGTGCGACCGAGCCTAAACCTCACTAAAATGTGTTAAAAGGTGTTTTTAAGCCATGATTAACCATTGGTTAAGCTCGGGTGGTCCGGGCAATTTTTAAGTAAAATGACCGTTTTGTCCCCGCCCTTGTGTAGTTTTACAAATTTTGAGATTTTTTATTCGTGAACGAAACCTAAGCAATATTAGGCTCAAATTAAAGCTTATTAAATTCTAATTATTAATCTAGAGTCAAAATTATTTATTTAAATTGATTAGAACCTAAAATTGCTTTAAAACACTCAAATTGCTTACTAATTCACCTAAGCCCTTAACCGAAATTCTCTAAATTGCATGAATACTTGCCTACACCTAAATAATACATGGAACACACAAAACCCTCTTCCATGAGGCTGTAATGCACGAAATAATGCAGCCATAATATACAAAAAATTGCACTAAAACATAATGCCAAAAATCACCATAAAACAAGGAACTTTGAAACATGATTCCATGTTTTAAGCCACCAAACAAGATGATTTTTCCTCCCTGTTTCCTCCTCAAATTTAGTCAGATTTTCCTCCTCCTCTTGTCCATTCATGAGCTTGAATTCTTCTATAAATAGGCATGCTTAGAAGTCATTAGAGCTTGCTCAAAAATTTCACAATTTCAAATTTTCCTAAGCTCAAAAACTTTCTTTCTTCTTCCCCCTTGGCTTGAAATTTTCTTCAACCTTTCAAGATATTTTCTTTCATTTCACTCCAAGAAACCAAGTTCTCTTCCTTTCCTTCAAATCAGATTAGGTAGGGAGTTGTTTTTAAGTTTATTTCTATGTTTTGCTAAGTGTTGTTCTTGGTTCAAAATGATGATTTCATGGATTTTCTTAGCTTTTCCATTTGGTTTTCTTCTTCCTTTTTCTTTAACCAATTCAGCCATATGGCCTAGGTGGGACTAAGATGATGGCTTGATGATGAGGACCTTGAGGTGGGTTGTGAATCCATCACAAGTTAGGCCTCTAAAAGCTTGAAAGTTCCACTGATGCAAAACTTTAAAGAATGATATTTTTATGATGATTTTATGATCTTGAGTTTAGAATTTGAAAGATGTATTTTCACTTTGTCTTGTTAAGATATATATATTGAATTTGTATTTCTATAAAGTCTTGGAGGAGCTCTAGTAAAGAAATCAAATGAACTTGCATCCATGTTTAAGTTTATGCCTTGCATAATCATGTTTACTTTCTATGTCATCACTAAAATTTTAAGAATGAATAAATGGACTTGCATACTCATGTTTAAATTTCCAAATCTGCATTTCATGTTTATATTTCATGTTGTCACTTAATCTCTAAAGATAATAAAGAAGTTGCATCTCATATTTATTTTATGTTCTCACTTTATTTTATAATGGCTAAAAGAATCAAATCATGACATGTTTATTTTTATGTCATCACCTAAAGATCCTAGAGCTCAAAGACTTACCCAAGTATCACAAGCAAAGAAATAAGATTATTGGAGTTAAAGAATCTATTCTTTAAGAAGTCTTGATTTGGAGCTTAAAAGATGTAATAATAATTCTCTTCTCCCTCAACTGGTCCTGTGCGACTACCGCCGCTCCAGTTCTTAAGATTCTCTTCTCCCTCCACTGGTCCCTGTGCGGACTACGCCTTCCAGTTTCTTGCATCATGTTTATATTTCAAGCTCTTGCATCATGTTTAATTTTCAAGTCATCACCTTAAATCTTAAAGATAAAGAAATGGATTTGCATATCATGTTTATAATTCCAAGTTATCACCTTATAATGACAAGATTAATGAGGTTGCATAGCATGTTTATGATTCTAAGATATCACATAAATCTCTTAAGCTCAAGACTTGCTCCTTTTATCTTAAGTGAGAATTTTAATTATGAAGATTCTTTCAAGTTTAGCAAAAAGAATTAGTTTCTAAAAGAGTTTTAAAGCTTTGCAAGGATTCTACGGGAAACTAATATTTTATGTTCACTTAAAATGTGATTTTATACAATTATATGAGGTTCATGATTCGGCTTCTGATATGAGATTAGTACCAATAAATGATGATGATTTAATATGTTTGAAGTTGTGATAATTATGGTTTATTGCTAAAGGAATGATTCTATGCATGTTAGAATAAAACTAGCTTCCTAGAAAACCGTAAAAGCAAGATTTCTAGAACTTTAGAGAATGAAATTTATGCATTCTGTAGAGCCTTTAGTGACCTTAAGAACCAGATTTTATTATGTTTAGATAAGGGACAATGATTCATAATTGGTTTAGTAATTAATTTTAGCATCATAGGGAAAGCCGGAACGAGAAAGGGTTAAAAACGTAACTTCTATATATTAAACCTTAAGAACAACTTACTGTCTATGCTGCCCCATATAGTCTAATAATGTTCTTAAGGCTTATAATTGATGGTAATAAATCCCTTAGATGCATAAGTAATTAGTTTGATAATTAAGGTTACCCAATTTTAGAGTTTCTGATTTAAGGGAGCTTTACCTTAAAATTTTAGATGACATCTTTTGATGCTTTGGAATGTCAGTTATATGATGATGTAATGCCTACTAGAATTTGATATTATTGAATGATTTCATGGCTTGCATGTTATAATTGCTATTGCAAACAATGAGAATGTTCATGCATCTTGATGATTATGATATAACATGCTAAGACTTAATGGTGACTTAAACTCATGAGGAAATGATCCTTTGGACCCATCAGACTATAGGTGGTGAAAGGTGATCTTGAGAAAATGATCCTTTAAGACCCATTAGAGGTGGTGAAAAGGTGATTCTTGCCCCTAGCCCGTTCTCTCAAAAGGGTAGAGTCGGGATTTTAACTTATCAAAAGGGATAAGTATATGCTAGTGACGACTAGTAAGGTATGAGCTCATAACCTAGATTACTCCCAAAAGGGTGGAGTATAGGGTGGCCCCAAGGAAAATAATGATGATGATGACAAGATTTTAAGTCACCTAGGACACTAAAGGAATGAAATATGTGCACCATGTCTTGTGCATAGCTATTATGGTATGATGTTCTTCTTGCATAGCATTTATGAGATGATGATGGGAAATATGATGTTCTTCTATGCATAGTATTTATGATATGATGATGAGAAATATGATGTTCTTTTATGCATAGTATTTATGATATGATGATGAAGAATACGATGTGTTGATAAAAGGAAAAGTTCATTATAAACATGACATGCTAAGTTTATGATGCATTATAAGACGCATGATTAAAACCGACGAACCTCGGTAAAGTATATTTTCGAACTTAATAAATCAATCTTAGCATGCTCACTATTTCATAATAACCCCGAGGTTCCTGGGGACGATGATGATGACACAATGCATCATGAGGTGAGTACCCTACTGAGATTCTTTTTATAAGTTTCTCACTCCCTCTATTTTTCTTTCCATCTCGTCTTCAGAAATAAAGGAAGCGTTCGTGAATCACATTGAGGCTTTCATTGGTAGCTGAACTTGATCCTGCTAGTTTCACTCGTATATTTCAGATATCTATCCCTATCCCTGGAGTGTTATTACTAGGTGCCATTAATGGATGTCCTTCCATCCATATATTATTTATGTTTTGTTAGATTGCCTACACTTAGTCTTATTCTGTTGGTAGGCAAAATATCTATATGATATGTAATTATGGATGCTTATGATGGAGCCAATATATTATGATGTGATGTTTGTAAATTCCTATGTGTCTTTTAAATTTTGCTAAATCATTCACGTTAAGCGCGGCTACGTTTTCAATTATGTTTAAAAAATGGCTCGTAATTTCACTAAGTATTTTCAAAGCATGATTAAGGAACTGAAGCAAAGAGTAAAGTCTAGTAATTAATCAGACTGCCTAGGTGTATTGGGTTAATTATTAGGGTGTTACATAATTCCCCATAGAGCTCATCCTGGTTAATAATTTCACAGAGGTACAATAGAACTTAGGACATGAGCTCATTCCTATTCGTGATCATCAGACTTTCATTTTTTTTCCATTTTCAAATCACACACACTCTATTCCTAGCCAATACATCTACCAACTTATAATCTTTCTCTAGGGAAGTCCTTACTTTTGCCTTCCCTCTCTATTCCATTTAGGTCTTGTTTCCGCTTTCCCATATGTTCAAACACAATAGGAGTAATTCATACATTATTTCTGGACTTTCTCACATAAACTACATTATGTACTCCTTTTTCCCTTCTCAAAACATGCTTACCTTACAAAATAGGTATTCAATTATAGTAGAGGTTCATTTATGTCTCATGAATAAGAATTGGAATAATCAACATAGATTCATATGCCATAGACTTGGAACATGTATCATACTGATCATAAATTTTCAACCACTCTACATTCCAGGCACCTGACAGAAATTACCGTTCCAGGTACAACTTTTAATTGCCATAACAAATGGCCATTTCAAGAGCCACAAAAATTATACATGACACTTAAATGTGTCTAGATAATCTGTAAAAATTTCAGGACAAATAGAGCTCTATAGCTACTTCAGGAAATGTACAAATTTAGTGGTCGGGGCCACCACTTCACAATCTGAGAATCTTAGAGTTCCAAAATTCTTACCCTAGTAATTGATGGAATCAAGGCACAATAAAATATACAGTGTGCTTCAATACGTTACTAACTTTGTAAAAATTTAATGAGCTAATTCAATCAATTGTTATGATATAAATCGGACAAATTTATTGCTTCAGTTTCAACAACCAAGACAGCATTAGTCACATTTCGGTTCTTGATTTTTTTGAGGTAGTAACATTTAAAATCAACACCCAACAAAATTCATATAGTTATTTTAAGATGTTAAATACAACATATAATTTTATAGCTCACGAAATTACCCACAAATATACCATAAAATTTGTACATAATTATGTCTTGCAGGAAAACTACAAATCCAGCTGAGTTCTTGAATTTCCTTTAGAAAAACCCTTTTCTAATCCCATCCAAACACACCACCAAATCACACATCAATATCAACATATTATCCATCAATGAAACTAGAAAATTTGGACCTAGGTCATGCAAAAACAAATCAGAAAAATTTGATAAGAAAAGGCAGCAAAAACCTTACTTTGAGTAACCTATTAGCTCCTTGGCTTCAAGATTAACCAAGCTTGCTTCCTTCTCCTCCAAAGCTCCCAATCCAACTTCAAACCCCTCTGATATCAGTGAGGTATGAGGTACAAGACAAGGTTTTGATAAGGAATGGACATTTTATTTGGTTAGATTGGTAGAGAATTAGGTGTAGAAGAAAGTTTAATGAAAGAACTTTGAGATTTCAACAACTCTAGGCTAGTGTTTTTGGGCTTGGAACTCAAGAACAAGCTCTTGAGGACAACAATGGTGGCTGATCTCTTTCTTCTTTGGCTGGCCGAATTTTGATGTGTTTTGGGGAAGAAAATGTGACTAGGCTTCTTATAATTAATGCATGGTGGATATTTAGTAAAGTAATCATTATTTATGTAATAAAGAAATGGATGGTTAAGATTTAATCTTCAATTTCCAAGATTAAATCTTGGCCTTCCACATGTCCTAAATTAGATAGATATCACCCATTTGTGATGGAAATATCCTTTGGTGTTAAAAATCACACACTGAAATCTCACCAAACGGTAAACACTTTACGATAAATCTATGTTTCCAAAATTAATTCTAAGCATAAAATTGTCAATCCCACACATTTCTAACCTTATTCTATATTTTGCTAACTTCAGGCTTTTGTTTAATTTGGATTTCCAGCGTCTGGGGCGCGGCCGCAAATGCTATTCACTTTTTTTTTGACCACTCATAGAGTCGTTCTCATCAACTGGATCTTTCGAAATCTTAATATTCCCATTAACCATTCCTCAATCAATTTCTAAAGGAAAGAACTAGAATGTTACATTAGGTAATACACCTCATATTTCCCCTATTTCGCACTATTTGGGGGAAGCTTGGGAGCTTGGGTTTGTTGATGCTGATTATTCTTTATTTGAGTCATCTCCTTTCTTAGTTGGGCATTCTCCTTCCTTAACTCCTGCATCCATCATCATCTTCATCATGTTAATCACAATAAAGTTTAAAGGAAGATGATGCAGGAAGCGCCTATTACCTCTTATGAGTGTTTGGTATCTTTGTTATATGATTGATCCTATTGTTGAGAGTTATTTCCCCACTTCAAATTAAGGTGATTCTTCCAGATTTGGTTATATTATGTCCCCAAATGGGAACTAGCTTATCTAGTTCTAAGGTTGACCTGGAAGGGTTCGTTGTTATAACTCTAGTGGCTGAGTTATCTTAATGTTGGGCAAATATATATGTGATGATCATTGGAGGTACAAATGCCATAGACCTTGTGAACCCCTGGTTGTTGCCTGCTCATTGACCACAACTCGCTTCATGAGCCTAAACAGCACTTGTAATGTTTAAGTTAACACTGGGTCTTTGCTTGGCTCACTTCATGAAGGCCCTTAGCATAAATGGTTATTCCAGAACCAATTGTTGAAAATTTCCAGTCATATTTTCAATCAAACATATCAAGCCTTGCTAGGTCTTAGCCATGAGTGCCCCTTCCACTGAACAGCATCAATCATGCATCTATCAACAAGTACAAGACCTTCATAAAAATAATGGAGGATAAGTTGCTCTAGGATCTAATTATTGGGGCAATAGGCACATAGGAGCTTGAAGCGCTTCCAATACTCGTGCCAGGTCTCATTAGATTGGTGGATCCCATTTATGTCATTCTCCAGATAAGCTCCAAGAGGGGGGAAATATCACTCCAAAAAACTTTATCCAGATCCAATTTTCACCATGCCATCCAGTAGGTTGAAGAACCAATTTCAGAGCACCCCTAGGGAGAAGGAAAATGATCTGAGTTTGACATCATCCACCTCCATGTCATTGGGTCTTATTGGAGCACACCATGTCCAGCCCTTCAAATACTCGTTTGAGGTCCTTTTCATATAGCCAATAGAACTTGGGTAAAGCATGAACTATATACCTCTTAGCTCGTAGTCATTGTGGAGCCTAGGATATTCAATTGCCAAGGGCTGCGGTTAAAGTTAGCACGGTGAGCTACCTTAAGTGATGCGGTGTTCTTATATTTACTGTACCACCTAAAACAATAAAGAGGATCAAACACTCAAATTGCTCCTAAGGGAACAACCTAAAAGAATGAAAATAAACTAAGGATAGAAAAAATAAAAATAGAAATGAAATAAAAATGGTAATTACACAACTATTACGCCAAAATTTGAGGGAGGTTGTTACCGCCTCTTCAAATTAGAATTAAATAGTTCAAGAATCGAATGTGCCAAAATTGTAATTAGGATACAACTTGGGTCTCTTTCAAAGAGGGTATGTCCCTTAGTTAGAAATTGGGGGTTTTGAAAGTTAAATTGAGATAATTAAAATTAAATGAGAAAGAATTTGGAATTAAAGACACTAGTGCAAGGTATTCCTGAGGATTAGAATTAATTATTACAAACCAAATATTGAACACACTAGTGGCTATTAGTAATCACTTACTGGAAATTATACTAGTGATCGATTGACCTCTGGAATTTGACTAATGCAAAATTTATTAGAAATTACATTGATTTAATATACCAATTGCTATAACCTAACCATCAATTGGAAAGTTAATTTTAATGTTCCCCCTCAAACATAAAACAATTTATCAATCAATTTATGCCCAAAAGGTTTCCCTAAATGATGATTGTCAATTTTGTAAACCTAACTTTCAACACAATATGCCTAGGACACATAATGGTTAATTGTTAGTTATTACTCTTTCATCTTAGAAGTTTACTTGATTTTTAAATTTTGAAAGTAAGTTTATGGAAAATATGACCTTTTTTTTCAATTTGAAAGACCAAACTATGAGCCATTTGTGTATAAGTTATAACATATAAATATTCATCATATAATACATAATA
Organism: Dalbergia oliveri; assembly: GCA_030441495.1. Taxonomy (NCBI): domain Eukaryota; kingdom Viridiplantae; phylum Streptophyta; class Magnoliopsida; order Fabales; family Fabaceae; genus Dalbergia; species Dalbergia oliveri. The sequence goes on from JAMLFY010000009.1 coordinate 534,522, forward strand.
ATAGCACATCTCATGAGCATATTCTTAACCATCCATCATATGACATACATGCAAATCCATAGCAAAGCATATCATAAGCTGAAAACATCATCATAGCATAACATTAATTCTGAAAAATCATATCATAATAATAACAATATAGAGACATTCCACAAAAATAACATAATAGATGGTATTGGGCCCACCAATAGTGGTTGAGCATACAATAATTCAAAAGCTAAGCATAACTATGGCGTAGCCAAACCCATTGTGCACGACGACTAAAACTAACTTATGAACATGTGTAATGATGGGATGACCCCTAAGTGAATGCAAATAGGAATGACTATATCCCACTTTTGGTGTGCCATTTTGATTCACACCATAGTGCAACTCCCACGCCGCATCTCAAGGAAGTCTGGGCATTCGCCATCAACCTTGTTCTGAAGATGAGATGGAAAGAAAGAGATGGAGTGAGAAACTTATACAAGAATCTCTTAGTAGGGTTTCCACTCCGCACGTGTCATTATCGTCATCGAAGGAACCTTAGTTTCATTATGAAAACAGTCCATAAACAAGGCTCATTTATTAAGTTCCAAATACCATTAGCGAAGGCCTTAATCCTTTTAGCATGAATCTTGATGTCATGAATGCCCTATACCATATTATGAATGCATGTCAATACCTTATGCAACATATCATACAAATCATAGTAAATAATCATAGCATAACCTTTCCTTTTTCATCTCTTAGGTGACTTGACTTTCTTATTTTCTTCTAAGGCCACCCTAATACTCTTCTTTGAGAGTTCTAGGTTATAAGCTCATACCTAACTAGTCATCACTAGACTTATTATCCTTTCAGCAAACTAATTTCCAACTCCAAAGTGGGATAGGGAGCATAGAATTCACCTTTCATAATCATTAATTCTTGGAGTCAAAGGATCACCTCTTTTGGGTCACTTCCCATAACCATTAATTCCTAAATCTAGAGGATCATTTCCTTGTGTCTTATATCACCTTTAAACTTAGAATGTCATTTAGAAATGCAAACATGAGCATATAACCATGGCCATCATCATAACTTATCATTCAACATTTCATGCTCACAATTTGTAGTTTTTTTAAATCCACAAATTTGGTAGAAATCCAGTAGCATAATGGCTAGGAATAGAGTTTCCCCAAATTTGCTTCTTATTATATAACATATCAAGTATGCATCTTAATTAATCATTCACAATCACAACTTGCCACAAATCATCATATTATTAATCACGTAAGCATGCATCTCATTTCAATATATCCATAAGCATGTTATCATCAACATCTCCTTGAAAGGTAAACATGCTACCCAGTATGCTGGAAATCAAGGACCAAACTCAACTAATGTATATGCTATGCTCAACGATATATGTACAATATGGATAGTTATCATCACTTGCATATTTAATCAAGCATGCATAGTCATCAATTCATAATTTTGTATAATCACTTCAAGTTAAATAATTTCCAAACAATTCATATGAATATAGCTCTCATGACATATCAATCACATTAATATAATCAAGTTATTGATAATGATACTTTAGCCTTAAAAGGGTCAAAACTACAATTTCTAAAATTTTGTGGTCAAAGTGTAAATTTCCATTCCAAATATGGTTTTTAAACTAATAGCCCTCAAAATTAATTTACACTTTTAGAGACCCATACCACTTAAAATCATTTAAATTCATCATGAAAACCATTTTGGGCCATTAGCCAAATTTTGTTAGATTTTAGGGGTCAAAGTGCAAGATTGACAGATTTTTGACTAATAAGTGCCAATGCTTCTAAAAATATTCTTAACATCATAAATGGTATTTTGAACAAATGGACATATTCAAAATCATTATTAACTCTAATTAAACTCTATTTAGCCAAAATTCCCATAATGAGAGGTTTAAGGTACAACTTTGTGCATTTTCCAAAACTATCCAATCTAACGCTTGTTATTATCCTTTTAAGCACCTAAAATGCCAAAATTACTTGCACCAATCAAATTATTTTTAAGTATGTGACAGTACCAAACACTATCATATGAAATTTCAAATAGCTTTAGAAGTTACATTTTTAACCCTTTCAGTTACTAGTTTTCTTGTATATGAAAATAATTTTTACAATAATTTTTAATCACATAAACTGGACCAAACAGTGATGAAACAATGATGAAATAATGGCAAAAATTAAAATTACATAAAGTTTTGGAAATTACATTTTAACCCCTTTCTAGTTACTAGTTTTTTCTAAAAGCTATTTTAAGACATTTAAAACACATGAAATCATTTTATCCCCTTGAGTAATTAATTATTACCATTAAAATAGTGGCAAAACTTACCATTTTATTAATAAGGTTTTATTTACTTAAAAATCACATTTTTGCTCCTTTTGAGTTTCCAACTCTTTCAAAATTTCTTCTGTACATTATAAACACAAAATTCAAGTTTAAAATGAAAATAAAACCAACTTCAAAACCAATATTTCCATATGGTCGAAATATATATATGAACATGTGTCCATGATCAAAATTTTCATTTAAGACAAAAGGGGCAAGTCTTAAGCTTTAAAGACATAGATGATGACTAGAATCATAAAATATCATGCAAACTTATTTTAAGTCTTTAACATTATAAGATGACAACTTGGAAACATAAACATGATGTGCAAGGCTTGAAACATAAATATGAGATGCAAGCCCATTTTTAAATCTTTAAGATTATAAGGTGATAACTTGAAATATAAACATGAAATGCAAGACTTGAAATATAAACATGAATATGCAAGTTCATTTTAAGCCTTTAAGGTTATAAGGTGACAACTTGAAACATAAGCATGATATGTAATACTTGAAATATAAATATGAGATGCACTTAAGACATAAACATGAATGCAAGTCCATTTTTATATCTCATTAGAGCTCAAAAACTCAAGGCTTTAAAAAGTGAAACTTTCAACCCCATTAATCTTAACAAAATAAAATTGAGCTTTAGAGTGCCTTAACTTCATGGTTCTAAGAACCTCATTCTTTGGACTCACCATCATGCTCAACAAAAACAGTTGCCAACAAATAAGCATTCTTTCTATTATTATTATTATTATTATTATTATTTTGAAACTAAGATCAAGCCTTGAGCTTGAAAGGTGAACGCATGATGGTCTCACAACCATCACCATGAACACTCATCATCAAGCCATGGCCTTAATCACACCCAAAATAAAAGAAAAGAGTATAAATGAAAAGAAAACTCAAGAATAAAATCACTCCGAGGAGGTTTATTCTTGCAAGATGTAAAACACTTGTTCTTGTGAAAGGAAGAGAAGAAAATCTTTTCTTTGAGGATAAAGAGGTTTAACCAAAAGCAAAGAAATAGGAGGAAAGAATTTTGTGTTGGTTTAATGTGTAAAGTCAAAAGCTTTGTAATACCCTGAAATTTATTTAAAAATTAATTTAAACTTTAGTAGTCATATTTTTAAAAATCTAAAGTTTAACAACGATGAAGGTGGCCCAAAAAACGCTTTAAAAAAAAAATTTTTGGCTGGGTGAATAGTAACCTTGCCGGGCCCCATGGGGCCGAGCAGCTGAAACCCTAGATTAAATCCTGGAGGTGCCGAAATTAGGAAAAACATGAGAATAAGGTTAGAAATAGGTGGGAATGATAATTTTATACTTAAAATTAATTTTCGGGCAATATCGTTAATGGGTCGATGTTTTATTCGGTAAAATTTTGGTGTGCAATTTTAACAGAAAGATATTTTTAGTCACACAAATTGTCAAAGCTTATCCTTTAGGACATGTGGAAGGCCAAGATTTAATCTTGGAATCCAAGATTAAATCTTAGCCATCCATTTTGCTTTATTACATAATATCTTCATGCAATTGTTATAAGATCAATACATGTCCAAAACTTATTCAAGAAGCCAAATCCTTCTTCTTTAAGCATCAATTTCGTGCAGCCTTCAAGGAGAAAATAACCAGCCACCATTTTCATCCTCAAGAGCTTGATCTTGAGTTAAGCCCAAAAACCCTAGCCTGGAGTTGTTGAAACATCAAAAGTTCTTCATTAAACTTGTTCTACACCTAATTCTCTACCAATTTAACCGAACAAAATTTTCATTCCTTATCAAAACTTTGTCTTGTACCTCATACCTCACTGATATCATAGGGGTTTGAAGTTGGATTGAGAGCTTTGGAGGAGAAGGAATCAAGTTTGGTTAATCTTGAAGCCAAGGAGCTAATAGGTTACTACAAGTAGGGTTTTTGCTGCCTTTTCTTGTCAAATTTTTCTGATCTGTTTTGGCATGACCTAGGTCCAAAAATTCTAGTTGTAATGCTGGATAATATGTTGATATTGATGTGTGAATTTTGATGGTGTGTTTGGATGGAGTTAAAAAAGGGTTTTTCTTAAAGGAAATTGGCTAGGCTTTGGATTCCTGGTTGTCCTCCAGTAATTATACACGAATTTGGTATAGTTGTGGGTAATTTCATGAGCTATAAAAACTATATGTTGTATTTAACATCTTAAACTAACTATATTAATTTTCTTAGATGTTGATTTTAAAGTTTACTACCTCAAAAAAATCAAGAACCAAAATGTTCCAGATGCTGTCTTGGTTGTTGAAGCTGAAGCAATAAACTTGTCAGATTTTATTACCATAGAAAATGATTGAACTAGCCGTTGAAATTTTTACACGAAGTTAATAACATGTTGAAGTATATCTGTAGATTTTATTGTGTATTGATTCAATCATTTTCTAGGGTTAAAAATTATGATAACTCTAGTCTAAGCTGTGAATTGGTGGCCCCTGACCACTGAATTTGTACAATTTATTGAAGGAGTTAGATAGCTCCGATTTGTCTTGAATTCTTGTGGAGTCTTGTGGACATATTGAGGTTTCTCAAGGAATTTTCACAGCCTTTAAATTGATTTTTTGATTTGTGAACTAAATCATTCTCCGTAAGCCTAAATTTGCCAAATGTTGTCTTTGTCCTGGAAATGAATTAAACTCTTGATTTAGGAGTCAAATGAACTTTAGTTCAAGTATGATGCATATGAATAAGGAATGACGGAATCACTTGTGATTTACTGTATATATGTTTGAAACATTATGAAATTTAGAAACTATGCTAATGTATATAGTAAGGTGAGCTTGAGGTTGATGTATGTATCAAGTGAAGAATAAGCCCCCTTAGTCCGAAAGGGCACGCGAAGGTCCCCTTAGTCTGTAAAGGGCACGGGAAATATCCCTGAATGTGTAAAGGGCACGGAAGGTCCCCTGAATGTATAAAGGGCACAGGGAGGTCCCTTTAGTTCAAAAAGGGCAGAAAAGGTCCACTTCGATGTACCAAGGGCACGCAAAGTTGAAAAATGAATTATTATGATATTGAGTAGTATGACATATGCATGCTGAGTAAGTGAGTATTAAAATAAACCCACTTCGGAAAAATGACTTTTGAACTTAAAAATAATCCTTTGATGTATGTTGCATGCTCACAATTTTATTAATAAACTGAAGTGGTTGGAATGATAACGATGACATGAGTGTCATTATATGTTTGGGATGCCATCCTGAGAATTTTGAATTCTCACCCCTATGTGTTTGTTTTCTGTGTCGTCTCCAGGTTATTCCAAGAACATTGAAGCCCTACAAAGAAGATCTGATTTGGAATTCCCTCAGCTTAGTAGTGGAACTCTATTGTTGTACTTAGATGTGTATATGTGTCTATAAATATAGTAAAGAATAGATATGTGCTAAAGTACTTGACTTGTACTAAATAAATACTTTGTTTCCTTGCTATATATTTTGATAGAACCACAAGTTAGTTATACACGATTCGATTGATTCTTGCTATAGACAATTAAGAAAGGTCCGCTAATTAATGAGTAACAACTCTTGAGTATGACGTCATAACTTAAGGGTGGGGTTGTACTTGAGAGGATGTTACAAGCTTATGTGTTTTAGGGAAGATCTATGGTGGTGGTGTGTTTGTTTGATGTTTGAAGCTTGGATGAAGAACAAAAATCAAGGTTCTTGAAGGTGAAGGAGAGGAAGAAGAAGAAAAAGGCTCAAGATGGAGAGAATGAGAGCATTTCTTTAACACAACTTGGTGAACAAGTTTGGGCAAAAACATGGGTGGTAAGGAATAAGAGAGTATAAGTGTGTGAGTGTTTGAAAAAATTAAAAGATGAGAGTGAGAGAGAGGGAGAGCTGGCCAAAACTTCTAAGAGGTTAGCTAGCATTTTTTTTTTTTTTTGTGTTTCATAAGTGTTAGGGTTGGAATTAAGGGTGGGTGTCATTAGGGGAAAGGTTAAGATTGATAATTAGGTGTTTAAGACTTCCAAGACAAGGTTAGAGAGTTGTCATGCATGATTAATTGGGTAAGTTTGATTAATTCAAAATTCAAATGCCAACATGTCCCTAATCTTAAGGAAAAGAAAGAGAAAATGTACCACTTGTCTTTTACTTTTGTTTTTGTGTCTCATAAAACACTTTTGTCTTTTTCTCACTAATTTTTGATTAAGTATGGGATTAAATTTCTCTAACCAATATTAGGCCTAATTAACACCAAATAATTATTGTGGCTCCAAATTTATTTATAAAAAAATTAATCTTTAATTAGAGTCTAATATTGTCTATATTCCCTTAGTTACTTAATTAAGCTTAATTAGCACTAACTAGGAATAAAATGGTAATTTTACATAAAACTCCTTGAAACTCACCCGAACACCAGATATCCCCTCAAATCAACATATCCAACTCAGAGGTGATGAAGGGTCTAGTTGTCACTTAATCCTACGTTAAATCACTCGGGGACATTTTGGTAATTTTAACACGGGAAAAACTAGGAATTGAGATTTTCACATCTATTGTCATCCAAAATACGTCTAGTCCCTTTCAAACATCAAACTAACCCTTTGAGGATAGAACCGGTTGTCCTCGTTCTATGAAAATGACCTCAGGGGCATTTTGGTCATTATGCACAAGAAAAATTGGGGATTGTGATTTTTGCAATAGTCTCATTCTGATATTAAAAATAACCCATTATAAATGGTCTGGACTAAATTCCCTTGATTCTCATGCAAAAATGACTCTAGGGTATTTAATCATTTGAACAGGAAAAAATAGGTGTCTTACATTACTCCCTTCCTTAAAAGAATTTCGCCTTCAAAATTCGTTGGTTCCAGGCAAGGTAGTCTTCATTGTCGCATCTTTGACTTTAGTTCCCACTTAAGTTCTTCCATATTTTGCTCTACTCTATGTTGCTCCGTTTCTAATATCTTGATTCCTTTAGTTGCATGATGTCTCCATGTATGAATTGCAATGTTAAGGGCTTCAAATTCTCTCTTATTTGTGCTTGTTCTAGCTTAAGACATGGCAGGGGTAAGAACACATTTCCTAATTAAGACACGTGAAATATATCATTAAAGGTTCGATAGATGTGGGGGCAAGACTATGATAGACAACTGACTTGGCACTTTGCTTGAATTGGAAGAGATCAAGGAATCCAAGCTTAACATCTTGACTCTTGTGGCTTACCCTAGACTTCTTGTAGGGGTGGTTTCCAAGAAATATATGTTCTCCTTTAGGGAAGTAAGGGCTTTCCTTCCTCGATTCACGTCACCTTTCTACTTTGTTTAGGTGGAAAGGCCTAACTCTCATCTATGTTCTCACTTCTATTTCTGAAATTGCAAAGGTTTACCACCAACCTAAGGGCCTTTAGTGCTCGAATCTCTACGGATCATCAAAACTTATCCATTTCTCCGCCACACTCCTATGTTATACTAGATCGCTACCTAATCCACTCTCAAGGCGTCAGGAAAATCCTCAAAATAACTCCATAATGTCAGGTAAACTGACATGGAAGGTGTGATTAGCTTATTCCTTCAACTCTTGGAAACTCTTTTCTTTCCTAGAACTAGACAAAAGGGTTCCATTCACTGACCGCTCTAACATGCCTCAGTTCCATCTTCAAGAATGTGATTTTACTACACCTCGATCCATAAGATCATCATTCATGGAAAAAAAAAAGGACACTACTCCTTAAAGTTACCCTGATCAATCGTATAACCCATGACCAACCTCATTTTTCTTTTTTCTAATAGTCCTTTAACGGATTTCAAATTATGTTATCTCTAATGGTTGCATCCTATGAGGTTTTGAACGTAGGTCACCTTCTAGGCATCAAACCTATAGGGGACTTAAGCTTCTCGTAAGGGGAAAACTTGGGTATATAACCTAGAGAAACATGGGAATACTCTTTCATCACAAAACCTCATCCAACAAGCTCAAATTCCACCTCACTTACAAAAAGGGTAACATATTGTTGACATTTACCCTCGATAGTCTAACACAATATTCCTCAAAATAACTCATGGTCTCGAAAGGTTCAAGAGGAGAAATAGCAATTATAACAAAACGTCCAATTGAACATGGTTGACTCCGAGCTAAACCACTACAAAAAAACGACAAGGCTAGAATGGATAAGCAAATTGAATTGTAAACAATAGACCTATTATCATCATGAGTAAAAGAGATTCACACAAGGTGACAATCTGAAAGGATAGGATATTTCATCATGAAAAGAGTTTTGAAAAGAGTGACAAATAATGCCAGTCTAAAGGTTTTCAAAAACAAATAGGGTGCCTTAGTTCTTGAGGGACAATCTAACTATGCATAGTGAGCTCTGACGTTAATTAATAAATCATTTCCATTACCTACCACTAGAAGACAAGTCAAACATAAAGGAAAAGACAATTCGACACATGTAAGGTAGCAACTTGGACATTCATGACACATTTAACTAGTTCAATAATAGGATAAGACCAAATAGTTCACCTAAAGACTCGAGTGTAGACAAATGCGAGAACCAGTATGTCAAGAAGGAGCATAAATAAAAGAAGTCACAGGATTCCACATGATCATAAGACATGTATATATAGCAACGAAATAGAGGCACAATCCAAAATCCTCCTGTTTATGTTATGCTTACTTAGTGAGATTGCTAGGGTGAGAGGCATCCTTGGCATTGCTTGTGAAGGCTGACCTTAAAGCTGGGTTTTGAGGAAGCAGTTTAATCCAGGACGGAGGGAGTGACAAGTAACACCCTAATATTTAACCCAACACACCTAGACGTAGTAAGATTAATTATTAGTTATTACTTCCCTTTAAAACTCGTTTGTAAAATTACTTAGCGGAAAATACGGTAAATTTGAAATGAGATGCATAAAATAAAGTGCGAGCCATTGCGTACAACATAAGCGAAACGTAAATAGAGAGTAAATAAATCAGCAAAACAAAAGCAATAAGGAACACCTCAATCATAGAAACATCCATCATAATATTAATTATATAGTTTAGTACATCATCTAAAACACAAAAGAAAGCATAAAGTCTTACCCATATGTGGGTAGAGCTTGCAGGATGGAACATAAAATACAAGAAAACATAGAAAGCTAATACATGGAAAAACCCGCAGCGACCCCAAACCATGACTACTCCTCCCTCGATAAGGGCGCATCTTCGGCGTCGAGCTAGCCTCCGCGTGTCACTTGGACCCAGCCCTCCCCCATATCCATGGGGTGTCAGGGCCGATCCCTCGAAAAGGATGAGAGGGGGATCTTCGAACGGATGAGTCTCGAGTGCCTGAAGCGAGGAACGTACCAGGGTCCCTGACTACTAAAGAAGAGTTTAGACATAGCGTTCTACTCGTCACGGGTTGCGTCCTCAAAAATCAAATCATCGCCATAGGGAGAAGTCGGGGTGAAGCAAAGCTGCAGACCGGAAAAGCAAATGGGCGTCCCATGTATGCAAAAATGCGCACGGCACAACGACCCTCAAAGTGGTAGGACTGGTGGTACGGTGTAATGCACCTCCCACACGGAGTGCCAACAAAGATCACGAACGATGCCATCGCAATTGGGGACGTAACGGAAAGAGAAACAAAGAGAGGGTGAGAATCTTGCTAAAGAATCTCAGTAGGGAAACCTCTATCCTAATGCCATCGTTAATCCAAGGAACCTTGGGTTTATTAAAAAGGTTGGACATGCAAAGGTTCATTATGAGGTTTTCAAAAGGTAATTATCCAAGGTCCATGTCTTTTATGATGAATCTTAATGCATGTATGCATCAATAGTAGGACATGAATGCATGGCAATACTTAGCAACAATAAAACACATCATTAACAAATAGTTCACATATAAGTGGCATGTAACTTCTCATGATCAAACTTCGCTTCCATAGCAAGATACTTCTCATCTTTTCTCATTTCTCAACTTGTGACATCATGATCTTTTTAAAAACAATAGTAATCGACCCTTGATACTAGGCTATGAGCTCATACCTTAACTAGTCATCACTAGTTCTTACTTATCCTCTTGATAAGCGAATCATAATCATAATCATAAAAATAACAACCTCGACTCCAGAGTAAGGGGACCTAAGGAATCACCATCATGGGACTTTCTTCCTTCTCTAAATGCATCAACTGGTTAAGACAGTGACTTTGTCTGCTTTGGGCTAATGTCGATGCCCTCACGGTTTTACCTTCTCTCACTCGTAGCAGGAAGTACGTCTCAGTCTGCAAAACACATCATCTAGTTAAGACCAGTGACATTGTCCGCTTCGATATGGCCCCCATGACCATCCCTCCACGGGTTTCCTTTCTCCTCATCGGAAGGAGAAATTCGTCTCGGCATGTCACATATAAAATCTTTCTTTTCAAAACCTTCTCAAGTCCCTCAAATTTGACGGATTCGGCAGCATAGTGACTACACTCCAAATTTTCTCAAATTTGAGTCATGCCACATAACTCAATCACACATATCATTCTCATGGAACTTTTCAATTAAATAAATCTCTAATTCACAAGAGCATATTCTACTAACTCATTCATATTCCGCATTCTCATGCATTTCAAACATGGCATAACACATCATCACATCAACATACCACAAATACACATAAAGTCTCATGCTAATGATATTACATATTCACATCATTATGAGTATACCCACTCGATCTCATGCTCACATCACACCTCCTATCTCATGGTGTCTTATGTTTTGGCCCTTACGGTCTTAAACTTGTGTTCCAATTACCTTAACCTTCATTATGGATTTTTATAACACCTAAGAGATCATTACCTATAATTTTCTCTAATGTTTATGAATTATAACATAACCAAATAGCTCTATGTCTCTTTGGGCAAAATTTTACCTCATGATTAGGGTCCTAGAATCTTCGTTTGACCCTTTCTAAGTTCCGTCTTCGCCTAAGGCTCTATAATTAACTCCTAAACCAATTATGAGGGATTCCTACACATATCCACTAATTTTTTCTTAAGTCCAATTATGCTGGAACAGAATTACAAGTTTGTGCATTCTAAGTGTTCTAGAATTCTCATTTTAAGTCCTTTCTAATTACTTGTTCTTTCTAATCCTAAATCGTTCCTTGCTTCACTCAAGCATAATTTTACACATTTTAACACCTTAAAACAGCATTCATACAGTAGCCAAACTCCAAGGCAGAACCAAAATCATAGTCATCATATATTCACATAATCTCATGATTAAAATACATATAAGTTGCTAGTTTCTCTTGGAATCATTTTGGACTCAAAACTCTTTTAGAAACCAATTAATCTCATTGAAATCACATAAATATGTGCTAGGTCAGTAGCTAAATTATTTAGCTAAAGGAATAGATTTAAAACATAAAACTTTGTTCATAAAGTTCCTTGAGTACATCTAAGCTTAGAAAAATTCCAAGACTTAGGCTATGTGCACTTATGATTAGATGAACTTTTCCAAGTCCATCATCATCATCACAAGGCCAAAATGGCATCCTTGAAATGCCTCCATTTTCTAAAACTTCATGCAAAATACTTGGGCAAGTCTTTGAGCTCTAGGATATTTAAGTGATGCATAAACTTAAACATGATATGCACCCATTTTATTCTTCATTAGAAAGTAAAGTGAGAGCATAAAATAAATATGAGATGCAACCTCATTATTATCTTTAAAATTAAGTGATGACTTGAAATATAAACATGAAATGCAAGCTTGGAATTTAAACATGATAATGCAAGTCCATTTAATTATTCTTGAGAGTTTAGTGATAACATCAAAATAAACATGCTATGCAAGGCATAAACTTAAACATGTGTGCAACTCATTTTATCTTAGCTAGAGCTCTTACAAGACTTTAAAGGAACATCACAACCTTAACCCAATATGCATCTTAACAAACATAAAGTGAGCTTTAGAGTTCTTAGCACCAAGACTTCAAAGAAGTCTTTGGTTTTGAACTTCATCATCAAGCTCAAGAAAATAGACACAAAGCTAAACAAAATACAAAGAACTAAGTCATATTCTTTATTTTATTGCTCATGGGCTTCAATCTAGTAAAACTCTTAGAACGGCCGACCAACTTTAAGGTTGGCAAGGGTAAGCTTAGAGCTCTTTGAAAACATGTGATTAATTTTCTTAACAAAACTTTTGTGATCTACTTAACAATTTTAGCAAACTTTGTTCAAACAAAGAAAAGGAAACCAAAATCTTTAAAGGAAAAGGGAAAGGAAAGAAACCATTCAAGAGAAAAGGAAAAAGAAAACCAAAATACAAACAAGAAAAGAAAGAAACACAAGCATGTATGGTCCAAGACCAAGTTGTTTCAAGCTTTAGAGGTTTCTCACATGACAACAACAAGTCATTATCTTGAAACCTCATCATCAAGCTAAAGTTCTTCCATGAAAAGGCCTCATGGCCAAAATGAAAAGGAAGAGGAAAAGAGTTTTGAACCAAGAGAAAACTAGAACTTTTCTTGAAAAACAAGTAAAAACTTGAAAACAAAACCCCTACCTAAGGAAGTCTTTGAAAGGAAGAAAGAAAGCTTGATTCTTGAAGAGTTGAAGACAAAATCTTCCCTTGAATGTGAGGATGATTTGGGCCAAGGAGGAAGCTCAAGGAAGATGATTTTTCCTTGAGTTTCTAAGCTTGGGAATGGAAAGTTTGAGTGTTTGAGATGGTTTAAGGTGAGGGAGTGGTGGTTTATGGTTGTTTGTGGTGGTTTGTGGTGGTGGAAAGGTTCTTTGAGAGGAAGAAGAAGATGAGCAAGATGAAGAGAATTTGAGAGAAAATGAGAGAAAGAGCAAGGAAGCTAAACTTGGCAAATGATCTAAAGTGTAGCAAGTTCTTCAAGGCTTGGTATTTATAGAAAATTTGCAATATGGAGGCTGATTAGGGGAGGAGTGGCCGACGGCCTCTTGGCCATTTGGGGAGGAAAATCTCTTTGATTGGCATGGGCAAAGCATGGTTGAAAGCATGGTAAGGTATGGTTAAAGGTATGGCCTAGGCATGGCTCTTGAGTGAGATAAAATTCAACATGTGGCACTTTCCTTGGGGCCATGTATTCGGCCAGATTGGGCAGCCAGGGGGAAGAGAATTGTTCATGTAATTGTGGTTTAGTGATGTGTTTAGGTGTTTCTTTGATTAAGGTTTTGGTTAGGAGTTGTAAGAAAGTGTTTAGGTGAGGTAATTGGCTAATTAAGGTTGTCAAAACTTGATTAGGAGGGTAATCTTGCTAGATTAATAATTTAAAATCATTCTTTTGGTCAAATGAGGTATGGCACAATTCTTTAATTTAAGGAATTGGAGAAAAAATACTATTCAAGATTCCATGACTAGGAATCTTGAATTAAAGAATGCAATTAAAGTTTAACTAAGCAATCTTAGGTTCTAATTAACCTTAATAAATTATTTTGACTCTAGATTAATTATTGAAATAAATTAATCTTCAATTAGAGCCTAATATTGCTTAGGTTTGCTTAATTGCGTCATTAGGCTCAGTACACTATTCTAGGGGCAAAATGGTAATTTTGCACTAAAACCTCGGGACTTCACAGACTCGACTAGACATCAATACCACTCAAAAACAACATTCCAAACTTTCTAAAAAGTTAGGCTAAACAACACCTCTTACCCAGGTGGAACACAACAGGGGTATTTTGGTCATTTTGAGCCGAAAGTTGAAAACGAGATTTTCACCTCGAATATCAAACATAACAGATATGATCCCCTTAAACATTGAGTTGACCCATTCAGGACTTGGTAAATACCTGAATTCGGGTAAAAGTGACCTCAGGGGCATTTTGGTCATTTGTACTCAAAGAGGAAACGATGTTACAGAACGAGGTCGTGAAAGGCACGGACATGAAGCGGCTCCGCCTCCAATTAAGGGTACATGAATGAACCGATTACACACCCAATGAGCGGGATCCTAGTCTCTATAGGTATGGGACTATCAATTAAGGAGGGCTTATATGAATTGATTGGTACTACCTATGCCACACGATGCATCTTTCTTTTGGTAGCCCATCACGAAAGAACTCCATAGTTAAGCATGCTTGACTTGGGGTAATTTTGGGATGATGACCTATTGGGAAGTTTTCCTAGGAAGCTTGTGAGTGAGGACAAAGCATGTTGAAGGACAGTGTTGGTTTGTGGGAAATGTCAATCCATAAAGCGGTAGGGGATGTACAAATGGTATTAGAGCCTACATCTCTCCTCCAGTGTGGTTTGGGGACGAACTAAGCGGAAGTTGGTGGGCATGTAATGCCGGGGCGGAGGTAGGGAGTAATCGCTGCGGAAAGGCACGGATAGGAGCGACCCCTGCCTCTAAGCAAAGGGGTACATGAATGAATCGATTACACACCCGAATGAGAAGGATCCTAGTTGTAGGTATGGGACTATACTTAAGGACTTATATGAATTGATTGGTACTACCTATGCCACAAAGATGCATCTTTCTTTCGTAGCCCATCACGAAGAACTCCAGTTAAGTGTGCTTGACTTGGGGTAATTTTGGGATGGGTGACCTCCTAGGAAGTTTTCCTAGGAAGCTTGTGAGTGAAGACAAAGCACGCTGAAAGGACAGTGTTGGTTTGTGGGGACAGTCGTCAATCCATAAAGGGCAGATGTTACATAGTCAACTAAGGAAACTTTATGTTGTACTCACGAATCTTGTAGCCACGTTTGCCATACCTATCATACTCCCTCCTTGGCTAGGCAGGGATGATCGCTATGATTCTTGCCACATATGGGCAATTAACAACAAGTGTGGGCTTAGGTGCAGTGAGGCCCTTTTAGGTTCCCTATCCCTTGGACCGCTGGGACTCCATGCTTGAAGGGTTTACCTTTACACTTGGTGCTTGAACCTCGGGGTTTGAGGCGTTACCTTCTCCTTGTATGTTGCAAGCTTTAGTCATTGACCACTTCTTCTTACTATCCTTTATGATGCTACATTGGTTGACTGGAGTAACATGTTTCCTAATCGCAAATGAACAAGTAGTAGCATTCCCATCTCCATAGTCCCGCTTCATCCTGGAGTCATGCGATCCACAAATCACTACATGGCCCTTGCAACTTCTTGGAGGCGCCCGCAGTGTCTTTCTCCTTACTTGGAGTCATTGATGTCTTGCTAAGACCTATTTCGCTGGGCTTGCCATTAGTCCCTAAACACACCAAACAATAAACATTGAGGTGATTAGGCTCAATTCTTCATGCAAAGTGAGCTAGTTACCATGGCACACACACTTGTAGCAATCATGCATCTTATCCTATAACATATTTTAACAATAAAGCTCTACACATGACATAGCTCCTTATTATGCTTTAAGAAGCATAGTGAGCCAATCCTAAGGCTCCTAAAATTGAAACTGTACTTGATACCAAAATGTAACACCCTAAATTCAACACAATATGCCTAGGATGCATAATAGTTAATCATTAGTTGTTACTCTTTCATCTTAGAACTTTACTTGATTTTTAAACTTTAAAAGTAAGTTTATGGAAAATATGACCTATTTCTTTTTAATTTGAATGACCAAACTATGAGCCATTCATGTATAAGTTATAGCGTATAAATATTCATCATATAATACGTAATAATAGCACATCTCATTAACATATTCTTAACCATCCATCACATGACATGCAAATCAATAACAGAGCATATCATAGCTGAAAACATTGTCATAGCATAACATTAACTGGAAATATCTTATCATATAATAATAACAATATAGAGACATTCCACAAGTATAACATAACTGATGGACCGGCCCACCAATAGTAGTTGAGCATACAATAATTCAAAAGCTAAGCATAACTATGATGTAGCCAAACCTTGTGGGTGCACTTCTACTAAAACTAACTTATGAACATGCGCAATGATGGTACGACCCTAAGCAAATGCAAACAGGAAGGACTATATCCCCACTTTGCTTCGCTACTTTGATCTACACCATAGTGTAACTCCCACACTGGCATCTCAAGGAAGTCACAGAGATCGCCATCATCCTTGTTGAAGAGGAGATGGAAAAAAAGAGAGGGAGTGAGAAACTTATGCAAGAATCTTAGTAAGGTTTTTTGTCTCCACACACATGTCATCATCGTCGTCTCAAGAACCTGGGTTTCATTTTGAAAATAGTGGACATACATAAGGCTCATTTATTAAGTTCCAAATACTATTAGCTAAGGCCCGTATCTTTTAGTATGAATCTTAATGTCATGAATACACCATACCACATTATGAGTGTATGTCAATACCTTGTACAACATTGTCATATAAATCATATTAAATTATCATAGCATAAGGAACACAAAACATCATAGCATAACCTTTCCTTTTTAATCTTCTAAGGGCCACCTAATACTCTCTTCTCTTGAGAGTTCTAGGTTATGAGCTCATACCTAATTAGTCATCATTAGTCTTCACTTATCATTTTGATAAGCTAATTCCTGACTCCAAGAGTGAATGATAGAGGGCATAAGATTCACCTTTCATAACCATTAATTCTTGGAGTCTAAATGATCCTCTTATTGGATCACCTCTCATGGCCATTAATTTCTGGAGTCTAAACGATCACTTCCATATGTCTTTTGTCAAATTTAAACTTAAAATGTCATTTATAGATCCAAACATGAGCATATAATCATGGCTATCATCATAACTTAACATTCAATATTTCATGCTTACAATTTCATAATTTTTCTAAAAAGTCAATAAATTTGGAAATCAGGCATAGTGGCGGGAACATAATTTTCCCAAATTTGGTGCCTGTCATATAACATATCAAGCATGCATTTCAATTAATCATTCGTAATCACAACATGCCATAAATCATCATATCACTAATCACGTAAGCATGCATCTCATTTTGCATATATTCATAAGCAGGTTATCATCAACATCTCATTGAAAGGTAAACATGCTCCTACTTAGTATTTTGAAAATCAGGATGGAACTAGAACGTATATACTATGCTCAAGAGGATATATGTACAATATAGATAGTAATTATCACTTGCATATTTAAAGAATCAAGCATGCATAGTCATCAATTCATAATTTTGCATAATCACTTCAAGTCATATAATTTCCAAACAATTCATATGAACATAGCTCTCATAACATATCATTCACATTAAAATCATCAAGTTATTGATAATTATACTTTAGCCCCAAAAGGGTCAAACTGTAATTTCTACAAGTTTGTGGGTCAAAGTATAAATTTCCCATTCAACACATTTTCTCAAAACTAATGGTCCTAAAAATTAATTTACACTTTTAAGAGACCCATACCACTTAAAAAATAATTTAAATTCATCATAAAAATCATTTTGGGCCATTGGCCAAATTTGTTAGATTTTAGGGGTCAAAGTGCAAAGATTCCACTCTTTGACACTTACTACTTAGTAAGTGTCAATGTTTCTAAAAATTATTCTTAAGATCATCAACGATATTTTGAACAAATGAACATATTTAAAATCATTATTAATTCTAATTAAACTCATTTGGCCAAAATTCCCATAATGAGAGGTTTAAGGTACAACTTTCTGTTTTGCAAAACCATCCAATCTAACACTTGTAATTATCCTTTAAGCACCTACGATGCCAAAAATAATTTTTACAACAATTATTAATAATTTTCAGAACATGAACAGTACCAAATAGTTCTCAACATGTTATAATTTAAATTTAAAAAAGCTTTGGAAATTACATTTTAACCCTTTCTAGTTACTAGTTTTTCCTAAGATGCTAAAAATAATTTTTACAACAATTCTTAATAATTTTTAATCACATAAACAAACCAGACAATACTAAAAAATGATGAATAGTGTCAAACGTGACAAAAATTAAAATTACAAAAAGCTTTGAAAATTATATTTTAACCCCTTTCTAGTTACTAGTTTTTCCTAAAAGCTATTCTAAGACATTTAAAACATATGAAATCATTTTATCCCCTTGAGAAATTAATTATTACCATTAAAATAGTGGAAAAATTAACATTTTATTAATAAGGTTTTATTTACTTAAAAGTCATATTTTTCCTTTTGAGTTTCCAAATCTTCAAAATTTCTTTGTATACTACTCTAGACACAAGATTCAAGGTTAAAATAAAATAAAACCAACTTCAAACCCAATATTTCCATATGGCCAATATATATATGAATGTGTCCATGATCAAAATTTTCATTTAAGACAAAAGGGGCAAGTCTTGATCTTTAAAGACATGGGTGATGACTAAAATAAACATGTCATGCAAACTTATCTTAAGTCTTTAACATTATAAGGTGACAACTTGGAAACATAAACATGATATGCAAGGCTTGAAACATAAATATGAGATGCAAGTCCATTTTTAAATCTTTAAGATTATAAGGTGACAACTTGAAATATAAACATGAAATGCAAGACTTGAAATATAGACATCAATATGCAAGTTCATTTTTAAGCCTTTAAGATCATAAGGTGACAACTTAAAGCACAAACATGATATGAAAGACTTGAAATATAAATATGAGATGCAAAACTTGAAACATAAACATGAATGCAATTCCATTTTATATCTCATTAGAGCTCAAAAACTAAAGGCTTTAGAGAGTGAAACTCTCAACCCCTTTAATCTTAACAAAATAAAAGTGAGCTTTAGATTCCCTCAACTTCATGGTTCTAAGAACCTCATTCTCTTGGACTCACCATCAAGCTCAACAAAAAGTAACCATTGCCAACAAATAAGCATCCTTTCTCTTATTATTATTTTTAAACCAAGATCAAGCCTTGAGCTTTAGAGGTCAAACACATGATGGTCTCACAACCATCACCAGACACTCATCATCAAGCCATGGCCTTGATCACACCCAAAACAAAAGAAAAGAGTAGAAATGAATAGAAAACTAAGAATAAAATCCCTACCAAGGAGGTTTCTTTCTTGCAAGATGAAAAACACTTGTTCTTGTAGAAGGAAGAGAGAAAATCTTCTTTGAGGACAGAGAGGTTTTGGTCAAAGCAAGAAGATAGGAGGAAGGATTTTTGTGTTGATTTGATGTGTAGAGATGGAAGCTTATGTGCTTTAGGGAAGATCTATGGTTGTGGTATGTTAGTTTGATGTTTGAAGCTTGGACGAAGAACAAAAATCAAGGTTCTTGAAGGTGAAGGAGAATAAGAAGAAGATAGCTCAAGATGGAGAGATTGAGAGCATTTCTTTGGCACAACTTGGTGAACAAGTTTGGCTAAAATTGTGGGTGGTAAGGAATGAGAAGTGTGAGTGTGTAAGTGTTTGAAAATCAAAATATGAGAGGGAGAGGGAGAAAGGGCTAGTTGAAACTTCTAAGGGGTTAGGTGAGATTTTTTTTTGTTTCATGAGTGTTAGTGTTGGGATTAAGGGTAGGTTTAATTAGAGGAAGGATTAGGGATTGGTAATTAGGTATTTAAGACTTTCAAGAAAGATTAGAGAGTTGTAGTGCATGATTAATTGGGCTAAGCTTAATTAATTCAACATTCAAATGCCAACATGTCCCTAATCTTAAGGAAAAAGAAGAAGAGAGAATGTGACATTTGTCTCATACTTTTGCTTTTATGTCTCATAAAGCACTTTTATCTTTTTCTCACTAATTTTTATAATCAATATTGGGCCTCAATTAACACCAAATAATTATCTTGACTCCAAATTAATTTATAAAAAAAATTAATCTTTAATTAGAGTCTAATATTGCCTATATTCTATTAATTACTTTAATTAAGCTCAATTAGCACTAACTAGGGCAAAATAGTAATTTTACATAAAAACTCCACAAAACTCATCCAAACATCAGATATCTCCTCAAATTAACATATCTAACTCCTGGGTAATCATCCTCATCACTTAATCCTGCACTAAATCACCTTAGGGGCATTTTGGTAATTTTGTGCACAAAGTTAAACGAAGGAATTGAGATTTTCATATCTATTGCCATCCAAAACACATCTAGTACCTTTAAAACATCAAACTAACCCCTTGAGAATACGGAAACTAGTTGTTCTTCAACTTCCATGTAAGAAAGACCTAAGGGCATTTTAATAATTTACGCATAAGAAAAATCGGGATTGCGATTCACATACAATTGCTACTAAACCACATATAGTCTCATTCTAATATTAAAATACCCCATTAAGGATGTCCTAACTGCCGTCCTTGCTTTTCATGCAAAAACGACCTAGAGACATTTTGGTCATTTTGCGTGGCAGGAAAAGTTAAAGTGTTACAAATTTAGTTATTCTAATGAAAATTGTAACAATCTCAACAATAATTATAAAAATAGAAACTAAAGAACATTGAGAAAACTAATGCATTCAATAGAAAAAAAGGGTCTCAATTTTATCCTAATACATTAGGAACCCTTACACTAGTAAGGAAATCTAACTACATCCTAGGGAGATTACAACAATGAAATTAAAAGAATATCTAAAGATAATAGTAATGATCCTTGTAAAATCTCCAAGAACAAACCAAAGTCACTAAAGGAATCCCTAGAGGAAGAAGAATAGAAAGAAAAAGGAAGAGATGTAAAAAGAGAGTTAGAAGAATCTCAGTAAAAATTTCAGACTTCAAAACTAGGCTAAAAGTTTGTGCAATTCCATTAAATAATACTATCTAAAATAGCCCAAAGTGGGGCCCAAAATAGAGTTAATTATATGTAATCTGCATACTAATTAGAGCAATGAGCACTACAACACTCACAAGCTTTGTGCTGGAGTGATTTTTCAAGCCATTATGCTGAGAGCTATAGTACTAAATGAGCACTGTGGCACTTAGCTTTGAGTTGCCTTTTGCACTTTTTGTTCCCTTGCAACCCCTTTGCTCCAAGCTCCTTCCAAAGAGTTACCAGCCTTGTTCTTGACATTTTGCACTTAATCCAAGCCTCAATACAAAACCATACTCAAAAGAGACAAGTTAAGCGCAACAAGTTCGAAATCCAATAATCATTTCAAAATCAGGCAATAGTTAATGATTCTATGAAAAATGCACCATGTGGACCTATTTAAAATCCTAATTATTCATATCAATAACACAATCAAATTTATACAAAAAGTTAAAGTTTAGCGGTAAGATAAATGGCATGAATTGTAACATCCTCCAAAGTACAATATCATCCTTAAGTCATGGATTATACTTAATAGTTGTTACTCATAAATTCAGGTCTTTTTAATTATCTATAGCAAGAATCGTTAAATTGTGTATCAACTAACTCATGGTTCTATCAAAATATATATCAAGAAGCAACATATTTATTTAATACAAGTCAAGTATAAAAGGAAGCTCTTCTATGAGCTTTAGTTCACATCTGTTCTTTACTACATTTCCAGACATATATATAACTATGTATAATAGATACAAGTTGCCACAACTAAACTATAGAAATTACAATTTAGTCTTTTTTTCAGTAGCTTTCTATTCTTAGATCAATGGAGATGAATAGGAAACACATACAAGCAAGGGTCAGAATTCCTGAATTCCTGTAGGATATCCCCAAAAATACATAATCATAGTGTCATCATCATTCGTCTCTAGCCACTTTGGTTTATCAAAAAAATGTGATCATACAATACATATTAAAGATTCATTTTAAAGTTTGAAAATCATCCCTCTAAAGTGGGTAGCTTTTAAGAATCAATCACTTAGTGCACATATATCCTAATGTTAAACGGATAGTAAATCATCTCGGGCAGCCAATTCAAAATAAGATGATATCCAGATAATACATGTAGTGAACTTATCTCACGTGACATGGTTTCACTTATGGCCATAGAAGTCAAATCAATGTATTTTTCTTTTCTTTTTCGACATAGGAAGACTTAAGTGATAACCAACGGGTATTTGGTTGTGGACAACTCCACAATAGATAGTTTATACCAAATGGTATTTATATTGGATCTCACCATACAAGGGAAATAGTTTGCTTATAGGACTAAAGCTCATTCATATACGTGATCATTAAACTTCATTTTTTCCATTTCGGATCACACACAGATCTATTCCTAGTCGATACGTCTCCTGACTCAAATAAAATTGGGGAAGTTTCTCTTTTCCTTCTCCTTATTCAACCTAAGTTTTGTTTCTGTTTTGTCCATATGTTAGAACATGCACGATTGAAATTTATATATTCTCTTTTCTCATATAATTGCATCATGTACTTTTCTCTTTTCCCAAATGCATGCATAAGCCACATGTAGGCATTTATTCACAATATAATTTTAATCATGCCTCATAAACTACTCTTTACTTCCTCTAGCATGCATTTATATGTCACAAGTCACATGGCCAAATAGTTAACATCAAGTATTCATGTCATTCAAGAACCAAAATGCCATTATTTCATCAATTCAAAGCATTGTTTCATTTCCAGCACAATGGTAGATTTCACACCTTTGTAGCACAAATTAAGTTGCCCATCAAACAATCAATTCAAAGGCTATAAAAATTACCCAAGATACTTCAATGTGTCTGCAAGGCCTATAAAAATTTTAGAACAAAAATCCTCCCCTAACTATGTTAACAAAATTAGACAAATTCAATACTAAAAACCACTTAACCTAAGCTAGAAACCTAAATTCATAATTTTTAACCCTAGCAAATGATTGAATCAATTCAAAAGAAAAATCATAGTTACACTTCAAGATGTTATCAACATTCATAAAAATTTCAAGCAGATTCAATCATTTACTATGGTAGAAAAATTAGACAAATTCATAGCTTTTGTTTTCAATAATCCAGGCAGCATAGTTACACTTTCGTTTCTTGATTTTTTTAAAGAATTAGAGTCCAAATCATAGCAAAAGAAAATTCGTGGGACTAGCCTATGATGTTAACTTTAACATATAATTTTTCTAGCTGATAAAAACATCTACAAATACATCAGAAAATTCGTGATTCACAACCTCCAGGTATAAATCCAGAATCCAACACATGATTCAAAACTTGTTTTGCCAAATGGGTTTGGAACATCATCCAAACACTTAACCAAAACACTTGCCCAACATGGCTAAAGTCATAAACTTCCTTCACTAAACTTGTTCTACACATCATACCTATAAATCTAACTGATTGGAATCTCAATCATCACCAATCCTAACCTTACTACCTTATATCTCATGGATTTCAAAAGGGGTTAGGTGTGAATTGGGAGCTTTGAAGTGAAGGAAATCAATCTTGGAGCACCTGTGTAATGCCCGAATTTCTCCTGTTTGAGTACAAATGACCAAAATGCCCTGAGGTCATTTTTACCCAGGAATTTGAGGATAGTGAACCCAATCCTCGAATGGGTCAACTCGATGTTTAAAGGGGATTATATTGTTATGAATGATATTAGAGGTGAAAATCTCATTTCTAAACTTTCGGCTCAAAATGACTAAAATACCCCTGTCTACACGGGTAAAAGGTGCGTTTGAGCCCGAAATTTTTCAGAAAGTTTAGAATGATGTTTTTAAGTAATGTTTGATGTTTAGTTGGCCCAAAAGGTCTCAAGGGTTTTTAGTGCAAAATTACCATTTTGCCCCTAGAACGTGTCATACAGTGAGCCTAATTACGCAATTAAGCAAACCTAAGCAATATTAGGCTCTAATCGAAGATTAATTTATTTCGATAATTAATCTAGAGTCAAAATGATTTGTTAAGGTTAATTAGAACCTAAGATTGCTTAGATAAACTCTAATTGCATTCTTTAATTCAAGATTCCTAGTCATGGAATCTTGAATAGTGTTTTCTCTCTCCAATTCCTTAAATTAAGGAATTGTGCCATACCTCATTTGACTAAGAAAATGAATTTAATTTGTTAATCTAGTATGACCACTCCCTAATCAAGTCTTGACCTTCCTAATTACCCAATTACCTCACCTAAACACCTTCTTACAAACTCCTAATCAAAATCTTAATCAAAGAAACACTTAAACACATCCTTAAACCACAATTACATGAACAAAATCCCTTCCCCCTTGGCTGATGTGTTGGCCGAAATCCCAAAATGGTGCCACATGTTGATTTTTGTTGCACTCCAAGCCCATGCCTTAGGCCATACCCAAACCCATACCTCACCATGCCTTGCCCATGCTCTCCACCATACCAATCAAAGAGATATTTCTTCTCTCTTCCCTCCTCAAATGGCCGGCCACTTCCTCCCCTCAAAGGCCATCCATGAGCTCTCCATCTTCTATAAATACACTAGCTTGAAAGTCCTTAGAATCCTTTACACACTTGAGCAAACTTCAAGCTTTCTCCCCAAACACAAAGAGCTTCTTTCTCTCTCCTTGGTGGTTCCAGCAAGATTCTAAGAAGGATTTCCTTCTCTTTTCCTCTCAAGAAACAAAGCTTTCCTTCCTCTCTTCAAGACTTCTTTAGGTAGGGGTTTTGTTTTAATGTTTTGCTTGTGTTCTTGGAAGAAGTTCTAGCTTTTCTCTTGGTTTCAAACTCTTTTCTCCTTCCTTTTCCTTTTCAGCCAAGAGGCCATTTTATGAGAATCACATGAGCTTGATGATGAGGTTTCAAGATAATGACTTGTGTTGTCATGTGAGAAACCTCTAAAGCTTGAAACAACTTGGTCTTGGACCATACATGCCTTGATTTCTTCCTTTTCCTTGATAAAGTTTGTGGTTTCTTTTCTTTTCCTCTTCATGATTTCGGTTTCCTTTGCTTTGGTTTGAATAAAGTTTGCTAAAATTGTAAAGTAGAGCACAAAGTTTTGTTAAGAAAAATTAATCCTAAGATTTCAAAAAGCTCTAAGCTTACCCTTGCCAACCTTAAAGTTGGTCGGCCGTTCTAAGAGTTTACTCTAGATTGAAGCCCATGAGCAATAAAATAAAGAATATGAGTAGCTCTATTTATGTTTGTTTTGTTAAAGTGTTGATGTTTTTGGTTTTAATCCATTTTCTTGAGCTTGATGATGAAGTTCAAACCAAAGACTTCTTTGAAGACTTGGTGTTAAGAACTCTAAAGCTCACCTTCCATTGTTAAGATACATGTTGGGTTAAGGCCTTTGATGTTCCTCTAAAGTCTTGTAAGAGCTCTAGTCAAGATAAAACAAGTTGCATTCATGTTTAAGTTTATGTCTTGCATCTCATGTTTATTTTGATGCCATCACTAATCTCATAAGAATAAATGAATGAACTTGCATTATCATATTTAAATTCCCAAGCTTGCATTTCATGTTTATATTTCAAGTCATCACTTAATCCTTAAAGATAATAATGAGGTTGCATCTATTTTATGTCCTCACTTTACTTTGTAATGAAGAGTAAAATGAAATGCATAGCATGTTTAAGATTATGTTATCACCTAAATACTCTAGAGCTCAAAGACTTGCCCTAAGTATCTTCAATGGAATCTCTAATTAAAGAGATGGATGTATTTTAGTATGATTCAATGATGGTTTGATTTTGCAAAATGTATGGATGATTTCAGGAAAATGTTGGAAAAAGTTTTATGAGGTCTTAAGGTGTTTAAATAGTTTGGAATGTGTCAAAAATTATGTTTTCTCAAATTCAGAGGTTCTGGTAATCGATTACTAGCTTATGTAATCGATTACCAGAGGGTTGAAGGACTTTTGGTTCTGGTAATCGATTACCAGAGACAATGTAATCGATTACCAAGGCTGTTCTTCATGCCCAAAACCTGTCCTAAAACTCTGTAATCGATTACCTGTTAGTGTAATCGATTACTCAAATGTTCTTTATTTTTCAAAACGGGTTTAACCCTAAGTAATCGATTACCATTATATGTAATCGATTACCCATTGTTTGAACCCAGAATAAATTTAGCTCCTGGTAATCGATTACTAGGCACATGTAATCGATTTCCAGAACACCTTTTTGCTCCTGAAATTGTCCAAGAGAAACTAGCAACTCGTGTGCACTTATAACATGAGTTTATGTGATTTTGTGTGATGAACATTGTTGGTTTCTGTCTTATCCTTGTGGCCACTGTATGAATTCTGTTTGAGGAGTTAGAATGTAATATTATGCTTGAGCGAAGTGAAGACGTTTTAGAGGATTGGAAAGACTAAACAAATAGGAAGAAATTAGAACTAGAATCTTAAAGTGCTTAGACACAAGAATAAAACTTCTGTTCCAAGCATAATTGAGCTTAAGAAAGATGGTTCATAGCTAGTGATTATGCCTAGGAGTTGAACATAGAATCTTAGCGAAGATAGAACTTAGAAAAGAGTTTAAGGCATAGATTCTAGAATCCTCGTAGTGAATAAATGATCTTGATGAGTAATCTATATAATGATGTTGGATGAATTAGTGAGCATAATGTTAGAAGAATTATAAAGAACAAACCCCCTAGATATGATAAAGACTTGCAATGGGTGATAAGATTACTAGAAAAGAATTCAAGACCCGTAAGGGCCAAAGCATAAGACACCATGAGATAGGAGGTGTGATGTGAGCATGAGACCGAGAGTATATTCTTAATGACATGAATATGATTACATTTTAAGTATGAAACCTTATGTGAATAATTGATATGTTGATATGATGAAGTGTTGTGCCAAGTATTTAAGATGCATGAGGTTTCGAAATATGAATGAGATTGAGGAATATGCTCATGTGAACTAGAAAGTTATTGATTTGAGAAAGTTCCATGAAAATGATGCATGTGATTGAGATTATGTGGCATGACTCAATTTGAGGAAATTGGAGAGTAGCTATTATGCCGCTGAATTTCCGTCAAATTTGAGAGACATAAGAAAGTTTTTGAGAAATATGATGTTTAAGGTGACACACGAGACGTACTTCTCCTACTTTAAGGAGAAGGTAAAACCGTGAGGCATAGACATTAGCCTGCAAAGCGAACAAAGTCGCTGGTCTTAACCAGTCGATGCGTTTCGAAGAAGGAAAAAGTCCCATGATGGGTGATCCTTAGGCCCCCTACCCCGTACTGGGAGTCGGGATTATGATTATGATTATATTTATGATTCACTTATCAAGAGGATAAGTAAGAACTAGTGACAACTAGTTAAGGTATGAGCTCATAGCCTAGTTTAAGGGGTGCGGTTACTATTATGTTTGGTGTCACAAGATTAAGATGAAGGAATTATGTTCAAAGAGAAGTTTCATGCCACTTATATGTTGATTGATTATTGTTTGGTTTGCCTAAAGACTGCCATGCATCCATGAACTATTATGTTGCATACATGCATTAAGATTCATTATAAAAGACATGGACCTTGGATAAATATCTTTTGTGAAAACTTCATAATGAACCTATGCATGCTTAACCTTTTCATAATAAACCCAAGGTTCCTGGGAACATAAACGATGACACTAGGATAGAGGATTTCCCCTGAGATTCTTTAGCAAGATTCTCACCCCTCTTTGTTCTCTTCGTTACGTCTTCATATCAATGGCGTTGTTCATGATCTTCATTGACCCACCCACTTGGGAGGTGCACTATGACCCGAGCATCAGTCCTACCACTTCGTGAGGTGCGCGCTTTTGTGTGCGTGGAACACCCATTTGCTTCCCCGTCTCCAGCTATCATTTCGATCCGACTTCACCTTTTGGCGACGACCTGTCTTTGAGAGAACGTGACCCCAAGATGAGCAGACCGTCATGCCGTCCTTCTCATCGGTGGCACGCGTACCGGAGTATGTTCCCTGTTCTCGGTTGGAGGCCGATCCCTCGGAGGGCTCTCCCCTTCATTTCCTATGGATCTCGGTGGAGCGAGGACACGGTCACCCAACGAAGGCATGTGAGGCGCGTCGACAAGCCAGGAGAAGCGACCACGTCGCGGAGGCCACTCCGTCCCCTCGATTCCCATGCCTAGATCTCCGCTTCGTTGGGCTACATCGAGGAGCTCTGGGTCACGGGCTCATTTCCCATCCGAGGATTAGCGTCATCATAGGCGTGGAGGGTGAGGGTAGTGATAGTTGGGCGTTTTATCTTTGGGGTCTTACCATGTACTTGCTTTTATTTTCCTTTTCGTTGATGTATTTCAGTTCTATGTCCTGCAAGCTCTCCCACTCATATGGGTAAGACTTTATGCTTTCCTTTATATTTCAGTAGCGATATATAAACTATGTTAATTAATGTTATGAGGAATGTTTTCATGATTGATGTGTTCTTTATGGCTTTTGAATTGTATGATTTATTCTTCCGCTTCACGCTCCATTTATGTCATGCGCGAATGGCTCGCACTTTGTTTTACATGTTTCATTTCAAAAAAATTTACCTGTATTTTCGCTAAGTTATTTCTAAAAGAGTTTTAAAGGAAGTAACGACTAATAATTAATCTTGATACGTCCTAGGTGTATTGGGTTAAATATTAGGGTGTTACACTGAAAGTCAAGGATCCAATAGTTTCCAAGAGTAGGGCATGGTAATGCCCGGGACGAGGCAGGAAGTGATCGCCGTGCAGAAGGCACGGACAAGGAGCGGCTTCTAGTAAGGCCTCTAAGCGAGGGTACATAAATGAAGATTACATGTAACGCCCAATTTTTACTTGTAATTTTTAAGTCATTAGGAATTACCGAATTCCTTAGGTAAATATTATATAAAATTTGAGACCAAACAATCCTTAATAAAGGAATATAACGTTAGAAGAGAAGTTAGGAGCAATTCGTGCAAGTATTGCAAACCCCGATTTTCTGTACGTGTAAAATGACCAAAATGCCCTTGAGGTTATTTTACTCAAAAATGAGGATCGTGGGCCCCACCCATCCTCAAGGGGATGTTTTGATGTTAATAAGGGATTGTTTGTGTTATGTGTGTTAATAGAGGAGAAGAATCCTAATTTTGAGCTCACGTGCAAATGACCAAAACGCCCATGCGCCGTTTTAACCCGATTTGCGTGCCGACTAGCCGAACCTCACTAAAATGTGTTAAAAGGTGTTTTTAAGCCATGATTAACCATTGGTTAAGCTCGGGTGGTCTCGGGCAATTTTTAAGTAAAATGACCGTTTTGCCCTGTCTTTATGCAGTTTTACAAATTTTGAGATTTTTGATTCGTCTAACGAAACCTAAGCAATATTAGGCTCAAATTAAAGCTTATTAAATTCTAATTATTAATCTAGAGTCAAAATTATTTATTTAAATTGATTAGAACCTAAAATTGCTTTAAAACACTCAAATTGCTTACTAATTCACCTAAGCCCTTAACCGTAAATTCTCTAAATTGCATGAATACCTTGCCTACACCTAAATAATACATGGAACACACAAAACCCTCTTCCATGAGGCTGTAATGCACGAAATAATTCAGCCATAATCATTAGAATTATTGCAAGATAATGCACTAAAACAAAATGCCAAAAAATTCCCTAAAACATGGCATAAAACATGCCTTAAACAAGAAATGATTTTCCTCCCTTTGTTCCCCATGAAAAATTCAAAAATTATGCCTCCTCCTCTTGTCCATACATGAGCTTAAATCCTCTATAAATAGGCATGCTTAAGGAGTCTTAGATGCTTGCTCAAAATTGTACACATTTCTAGTTTTTCCAAGCACCAAAAGCTCTCATTTCCTCCTCCTCTTGGCTGAATTCTTTCTTCAAGTTTTCAAGAATATTTTCTTTCATTTCACTCCAAGAAACCAAGTTCTCTTCCTTTCCTTCAAATCAGATTAGGTAGGGAGTTGTTTTTAAGTTTATTTCTATGTTTTGCTAAGTGTTGTTCTTGGTTCAAAATGATGATTTCATGGATTTTCTCTAGTTTTTCCATTTGGTTTTCTTCTTCCTTTTCTTTAACCAATTCGGCCATATGGCCTAGGTGGGACTAAGATGATGGCTTGATGATGAGGACCTTGAAGGTGGGTTGTGAATCCATCACAAGTTAGGCCTCTAAAGCTTGAAAGTTCCACTTGATGCAAAACTTTAAAGAATGATGTTTTTATGATGATTTTATGATCTTGAGTTTAGAATTTGAAAGATGTATTTCTCACTTTGTCTTGTTAAGATATATATATTGAATTTGTATTTCTATAAAGTCTTGAAGGAGCTCTAGTAAAGAAATCAAATGAACTTGCATCCATGTTTAAGTTTATGCCTTGCATAATCATGTTTACTTTCTATGTCATCACTAAAATTTCAAGAATGAATAAATGACTTGCATACTCATGTTTAAATTTCCAAGTTTGCATTTCATGTTTATATTTCATGTTGTCACTTAATCTCTAAAGATAATAAAGAAGTTGCATCTCATATTTATTTTATGTTCTCACTTTATTTTATAATGGCTAAAAGAATCAACGCATGACATGTTTATTTTTATGTCATCACCTAAAGATCCTAGAGCTCAAAGACTTGCCCAAGTATCACAAGCAAAGAAATAAGATTATTGGAGTTAAAGAATTGATTCTTTAAGAAGTCTTGAGATTGGAGCTTAAAAAGATGTAATAATAATTCTCTTCTCCTTCACCGTCCAGTGTGATTACGCTCGTTTCTTAAGATTCTCTTCTCCACTGGTCCAGTGTGGACTGCGCTCCAGTTTCTTGCATCATGTTTATATTTCAAGTTCTTGCATCATGTTTAATTTTCAAGTCATCACCTTAAATCTTAAAGATAAAGAAATGGATTTGCATATCATGTTTATAATTCCAAGTTATCACCTTATAATGACAAGATTAAAATGAGGTTGCATAGCATGTTTATGATTCTAAGATATCACATAAATCTCTTAAGCTCAAGACTTGCTCCTTTTATCTTAAGTGAGAATTTTAATTATGAAGATTCTTTCAAGTTTAGCAAAAAGAATTAGTTTCTAAAAGAGTTTTAAAGCTTTGCAAGGATTCTACGGGAAACTAATATTTTATGTTCACTTAAAATGTGATTTTATACAATTATATGAGGTTCATGATTCGGCTTCTGATATGAGATTAATACCAATAAATGATGATGATTTAATATGTTTGGAGTTGTGATAATTATGGTTTATTGTTAAGAGAATGATTCTATGCATGTTAGTGACAAAATTAGCTTCCTAGAACAAGTAAATCTAGAATTTACCTAGTCTTTGACCCCTTTAAGTTTATCCAATGCCAAATCTATTTTAGTATGTTATAATTTTGTCTAAGATTAGTTAGCCAGAAAAACTTGGTATCAATTAGTGTAGGATTGATAGAACACTAAAAATGAAACTAGTAACTAGAAAACCATAAAAGCAAGATTTTTTTTAGAACTCTAAAGAATGAAATTTATGCATTCTGTCAGAATTATCAGCAACTATAAGAACCAGATTTTATTATGTTTAGATAAGGGAGAATAATTCATAATTGGTTTAGTAATTAATGTTAGCATCGGGAAAAAGCTGGTAGCAAGAAAGGGTTAAAAATGTAACTTCTAACACATCGTAAAACCTTAAGAATAACTTACTATCTATGCTGCCCCATAGAGTTTAATAATGTTCCTAAGCCTTATAATTAATTGTAATAATGGTAATGAATCCCTTAGATGCATAATTAATTAGTTTGGCAATTGAGGTTACCCGATTCTAGAGTTTCGGTTGTTTAAGACATTTTTCGATAAGGATTTATGATGATGCCTCTTTGATGTTTTAAGTGATAAGTCTATAAAGTGATTTGATGCTTATTAAGTATTTGATGCCATTGAATGATTCCCTAGCTTGCATGTTATAGTTGCTATTGCAAACAATGAAAATGCTTATGTATGAAATAAAGAAATAATCTCTGTTATTTAAATAAATTACCTTTGTTGCTGGAAGAAAGTGTACTACTATAAAAGTATAATTTGGAAAGGTTCTGGCTAGGAAAGACTTGGTATTTAAGTGTGTCCATTGTGACCCACCTCTCTTTCCTGGGAATCTCCAGATGCATGATTTCAGTAGTATATATTATTCCATCATAAGACTATAAATGAGAAAATGTCATGATGATTATGAATTGAATTATGATATAACATGCAAAGATTTAATGGTGACTTAAATGTAAGAGGAAATGATCCTTTGGACCCATCAGACTATAGGTGGTGAAAAGGTGATCCTAGCCCCCTAGTCCGTTTCTCTCAAAAGGGTAGAGACGGAATTTTTACTTATCAAAAGGGATAAGTATGTGCTAGTGACGACTAGCAAGGTATGAGCTCATAACCTAGATTACTCCCAAAGGGTGGAGTATAGGGTGGCCCAGGAAAATGATGAAGTAACTTTAAGTCACCTAAGGAACTAAGTAATGCATGATGTAAATATGATGTTCTTCTATGCATAGTATTTATGATATGATGATGAGAAATATGATGTTCTTTTATGCATAGTATTTATGATATGATGATGAAGAATATGATGTGTTGATAAAAGGAAAAGTTCATTATAAACATGACATGCTAAGTTTATGATGCATTATAAGACGCATGATTAAAACCGACGAACCTCGGTAAAGTATATTTTCGAACTTAATAAATCAATCTTAGCATGCTCACTATTTCATAATGAAACCCGAGGTTCCTGGGGACGATGATGATGACACAGTGCATCATGAGGTGAGTACCCTACTGAGATTCTTTTTATAAGTTTCTCACTCCCTCTATTTTTCTTTCCATCTCATCTTCAGAAATAGAAGGAAGTGTTCGTGATTCACATTGAGTCTTTCACCTGGTAGCTGAACTTGATCCTCTAGTTTCACTCGTATATTTCAGATATTTATCCCTATCCCTGGAGTGTTATTACTAGGTGCCATTAATGGATGTCCTTCCATCCATATATTATTTATGTTTTGTTAGATTGCCTACACCTAGTCTTATTTTGTTGGTAGGCAAAATATCTATGTGATATGTAATTATGGATGTCATATGATGGAGCCAATATGATGTGTTTCTTTATGATATGTCTATTCGTTCTCTGCTTTATTCGATTATCGTTCACGTTATGCGCTCACATTTTCAATTATGTTTTTCTTTAAAAAATGGCTCGTAATTTCACTAAGTATTTTCAAAGCATGATTAAGGAACTGAAGCAAAGAGTAAAGTCTAGTAATTAATCAGATCCTCCTAGGTGTATTGGGTTAATTATTAGGGTGTTACATTACACACCCGAATGAGAGGGATCGTAGGCTGTGTAGGTATGGGACTATATAGTTAAGGAAGGCTTATATGAATTGATTGGTACTACCTATGCCAACAAAGATGCATCTTCTTTTTGGTAGGCTATGAAGAACTCAAGGTAAGCATGCTTGACTTGGAGCAATTTTAGGATAGGTGACCTCCTGGGAATTTTCTTAGAATCGTGTGAGTGAGGACAAAACACGCTAAAAGACTTGTGTTGGTTTTTGGGACAAGTTGTCAATCCATAAAGCGGCAAGGGATGTTACAAATGGTATCAGAGCCTACACCTTCCCAATATGATATGGTTCAAAGATGAACCAAGCGGAAGTGGTGGCATGTAATGCCCAATGACGAGAGCAAGAGTGATCGCCAGTGCAAGAAGGCACAGACAAGGAGTGGCTCCTTCTAAGGCCTCTAAGCGGAAGGGTACATGAATAACCAATTTTACTGAAAAAGAGGGATCCTAAGGCTGTGTAGGTATGACACTATACAATTAAGGAGGGCTTATATGAATTGATTGGTATTACCTATGCCAACGGGATACATCTTCTTTTTTATAGCCTATCACGAAAGAACTTAAGTTAAGCATGCTTGACTTGGAGCAATTTTGGATGGGTGACTCCTAGGAAGTTTTCTCAGGAAGCGTGTAAGTGAGGACAAAGCATTTGAAGACCCGTGTTATGGGGACAAGTCATCAATCCATAAAGCAACAGGAGATGTTGCATGAATGTCGCTTATAGTTATCTCACTAGGTTTATATGTTATTGAGATTGTGAGATACTATCATATGTCTCCTTCAATGACACCTAATGAGTGAGGCCAGTTCCTGGCACATACAAATCCCTTCATATGGTACTCTAACAACATTTGACAATCTTGAAGGGCCAACCTCCAACGAGAAGTCTCTGATGATGGTTTCATGGAGTTTTCGTGTTCCCTTGAGTTGGGAATAGAAACATCCCATTAGGGAAAGACTCTGTCATTGATCTCGAGGAAGTCTTCACATCCTTGGAAGGAAAAGACTTCTTTCGTAAATTCTTCATAAAGTCCCTTCTTCGGATTTTCCAAGCAGCAACTTTCCTCAGAAAGTTATTGACATAGTGCTTTACATGTTAGCTTCATTGTACATATGGAAAGTTCCTCTTTTGTTAGGCGATCAAGTTGCTTTCCTTCTCCATAGATTTTGGTGTTTGAGAGAGAGTATTGGATTGAGAGTTTATGATGAAAGAGGGTTAAAGAAGCAAAGGTTTGTAATGAAAAATGAAATTATTGTGAAAAAGTGTTCAAGTTTGAAGGTGAGGGGTTTAAATATGGACGTTATATGTTTAGGAGTTTTTAAAGTGGTGAGATGAAGGGTTTGGTAAGAACAAGATGTGGGAGAGAAAATCAAAGGTGGAAATTATACTATAAATATACTTTAGAAACTAAAGTGGTATTTGAACTCTAGAATCCAAAAGTGGTATCTGAACATGGAATGTAGTTTTTGAACTTCTTTTTCTATGCTTGATCCATTTTTTGAGCATGTAACCCATCTTTGAAAACATTTTTGAACTTTAATCCATTTCTGAATTTCATTTTTTGAGATTTTTCACTTTTAACCCATATGACAACTTCTAAACATGTTTCTTATCCTTTAACTCACATTTTGGTCTTGCAAACTAGTTTATAAACTTGATTTGATGGTCTTCTTGAAGGGCCTCGATTAAAGACTCTTTGGGGACTCCAAAGTGCACTATATACATGAATAGGTTTGAAAAACACTTAAGGTTCAAAATCTTTTTTAGATAGCAAAAATGATTTTCAGCTAAGGGTTTAGTGAATATATCAGATATTTAATCTTCATTATTGGCAAACTTTTGCTCAACATCATCTTTCTAAACATGATCTCTAATGAAGTAATGTTTTATATAATATATTTTGGATCTAAGATCCTGATTAAGTTCTTAGCAAGATTTATAGCACTAGTATTATCACATAGATAGAGATGTTATAATACCTAAGGTGATAATCTTCTAGTTGGTTTCTTATCCATAACATTTGCATGCAACAATTGTAGCTGTAACATAATTAGTTTTTGTAACACCCCAAAATTTATTTTAAAAATTTTATTTGAACTTTATTAATTTGAATTTTGATGAATTGATAGAATAAGTCATAATAAGAACGACTTAGGGAAAAAAAGTAAATAGTAACTTTGTAGGTCTTAAGCCCATCGGGAGTGAAACCCTAGAACCAAGACTAGGAGATTCCTAGACTGAGGAAATATGGGATAAGGTAAGAAATGATTAGAAATAAAAATTTCAAATCTAAAATTTAATTTTGGGAAATATTATTTTTAGGTATAGTAGTTGCCCATTGGTAAAATATCGATGTATAGTTTTACACCATATGAAACTTACAGTGCAAGTTTACCACCTAACTAGATAAGTGTGTGGCTAGAAATGGTCACACCATTGTATTAAGCTAAGGATTATTTAGAACCACATAAAATAACAAATTTCATTACAAAGACATAATTTTATGGTAGAAATAATTTCCAACACAACACATGTGATAAATGATACAACATCACATTTTTTCCTTATTGCCACCAAAGATTTGGCCAAGTCCCAATTTTATAGCCCTTTCATTTTCTTCTTCTCAAACACCAAACCCTAGCTTGAAATCCTAAGTTACACTCTATAACCAAAGCATCAATTATCACTTACCTCTTGTAACCCCTAAATCAATCCTTTAAAGAGAATCCTCACCTTTCTTCACCATTACTTGTAGCTGTTGATCTTGCTATTTTAAAGGAAGGTTTGATTGGTTTAGATCGAGAATTGGGTGTAAAAGCTCTTGATGAAAGCCAAGAACAAAAGCAAGAGCTTGCAAGAGCCAAGTAGGGTTTCTTTAACCCTTTTCTTCAAAATTGGTTATGAAACTATTTGAATGATTGGACTTGAAATCTTTGGTTTTATTGGCTGATTATACATAGGTGTTGATGTGTTTGAATGGGTGGAATGATTTGATGTTGTTAGAAAATCCTTTTTGTTAAAAAGTTGAGTTGTGTGCTAAAATCTCGATTTTTAAGCAAGCATGTGAAAAAACATGACTTTCCTGACTTACTTAGACCTTATTTTGAGCTAAAATTGTTATATGATGAAACTAACATATGGAGGCATCCCTATTATTTTTCCTGAGTTCATTTGAACACTTTTGCTATTTTAAAAATTCAGAACTGGTTAAGGTTTCTACCTCATAGTAAAATTCTAAAGCATTGAATTTGTCTAATTTTGATACTATAACAAATGATCGAATTTTAAGTTGGAAATTTACAGTATTGACAACATCTTGAAGTCCAACCCTGAATTTTTGTAGAATTTTATATGTTTATTTGATAGGGTAATAAAATTGGGAATTTTGGTGTTTCTGGAAATAAGTATATTCTAACCTCCAAATTGTATAATTTTGTTAATATAACTAGAGACCTTATTTTGCTCTGAAATTTTCCAGGGTCTCATAGATATATTTAATTAACTGAAAAATTATTTTGCTCTATTTTGATGATGTTTAGTAGCTGATCCATAATTTTCTTTAGAACTGAAATTTTGGGCAGCATGCTAAATGTAACATCCTCCCAAGTGCAATATCATCATTAAGTCATGACATTATACTTAGAAATTGTTACTTATAGATTATCAAACCTTTCTTAAATATATATATATAACAAGATCAGGTAAATCGTAGTAACTAAGTCATAATCTATGGAAGCATATAAAAGGAAATAAAATATTCATTAAGTGTAAATACAAATACAAGAAAAGCTCTGCTATGAGCTCTTATATATGTCTCCCTTTTACATACTTACAACGCATGTACATAACAAAATAGGTAAAAAGGACTACAACTATCGGTTACGATATATCTAATTCTTCTATGTGGCTTTGCCTTCCTTGAGTAATCTGAAATGACATGGAAACACAAAACATAGGGGTAAGAATTATACAATTCAGGTAGGGCATTCCCAAATATATAATAAAGAAAATCTCTGTCATTGTCATCATCCAGCCACTTTAGTTCATTAAGAAAATGTAAGCATGCAATATATATCAAATGTTCATTTTAAAGTTCAAAAACCATTTTTCCGAAGTGGATTTCTTTAAGCATTCACTCACTTAATGCACATATATCATAATACTTAAGGTCATAGTAAATCATGCTAAGCAAATGATTCAATATGTTATGAGGATGCATATGATAAATGTACTGATCTTTAATTGTACTTGATGTGTCAAAGGGGTTCCTTGGTTTTACTTGTGACCATAGAACTCAACTTGGTGCATTTTTCTTTTTCATTGACATAGGAAAGACATAGTTTATACGCATGGCATTTATAGTGGATCACGTCTGGGCATTACATATTGCCGTCCCCAACGTGGCAATAATGGGAAATAGATTGCTTATCAAGAATGAGCTCATTCATATACGCGATCATCAGACTTTATTTTTTTCCTTTTTGAATCTATCAGAGATTATCCATACTCATATGTCTACCGACTCATAATATCTCAGGAAGTTCCTCTTTTGCCTTTCCCTTTCTCTAGGGAAGTTCCTTTTCTTCCTTCCCCTTTACCCAACATAAGTCTTGTTTCTATTTTGTCCATATGTTAGAACATGTACAATTGAAGTTTATACATTCTCTTTTTCACATAATTGCATTATGTACTTTTCTTTTCTCAAATGCATGCATAAGCTACATGTAGACATTCATTCACAATGTAATTCTTATAAACCAATCTTAAAACTATATAGCATGCCTTCATACTCATCATACTTGAATTAAAAGTCATTATATCACTAAATCAATACTTTGAGTTCATTCTAGCACAAATATAGCCTATGGACAAATTTCACATATTTGTAGCACAATTTAATTTGCATAACAAACAACCAATTCAGAGGCTATAAAAATTATCTAAGACACTTCAATGTATCCACAAGGTCCTGTAAAAATTTCAGAGTAAGAATCATTCTCTAACAATGTTGATAAAATTAGACAAATTTGGTGGTCAGAGACCACTAAGTCTAACTCAAAATCAAAAATTCCAAATTTTTAACCCTAGCAAATGATTGAATCAATTCAGAACAAAAATCATGCTTGCACTTTAAGATTTTTCCAACACCCTATAAAATTTCAAAGGAAAAATCAATCATTTTCTATAGTAACAAAATTAGACAAATTCACTCTTCAGTCCAACAGTTAAGGCAATATAGGTACAATTTCGGTTCTTGATTTTTTTAAAATTAGTATAAATAAAAAACAGTGCTTAAGAAAATTCGTGGATTAGATTAGGATGTTAGCTCCAACCTATATTTTTTTTAGTTGATAAAAATACCTACAATTGTGCCAGAAAATTTGTGAACAATCATTGCCAATAGGAAAATTGAAAATCCAGCAAGCATAGTCCAACACATCTTTAGCAAAAATGATTTTTTGACAACACCAAACTACTCCACCCATGCAAATACATCAATATCTAGGTGTAACCTCACACTAAACTAGAATTTATTAATTTAGAACAACCCAAAACTTGCAAGAGTAGAAAAACACAAAACAAGACACAAAAACCCTACTTTGCAAACTTTAGAGCTTTATACTCCAAAGGTGTTCCAAGGGACTTCTCTTCACTTCAAGTACTCTAAATCAAGTCTCAAACCTTCCTTAGGTAGTGAAAAAGTAAGGTATAAAGGTGAGGATTGATGAGGAATTGAAATTTTAATTGGTTAGATTTGTAGGTATTGATGTGTGGAATAAGTTT
This sequence comes from Dalbergia oliveri, assembly GCA_030441495.1. Classification (NCBI taxonomy): domain Eukaryota; kingdom Viridiplantae; phylum Streptophyta; class Magnoliopsida; order Fabales; family Fabaceae; genus Dalbergia; species Dalbergia oliveri. The sequence continues at coordinate 573,696 of JAMLFY010000009.1, forward strand.
AGTGAAGGAATTTGAAAGTTTTAACAACTCTAGGCTAAGGTTTTTGGGATTAGAATGCAAGCTTGGAGCTCTTGAGAATGGAAATGGAGGCTACGCCTTTCTCCTTGGTTGGCTGTAAATGAGCTTGGCTTCTTGGAGAAGATTGGCTTTGTGTTGATCTTATAATTAATGAATGAGTATTATATAGTATAATTGGATAATTCTTAATCTAAGAAAGTAAATTAGATGGCTAGGATCTAATCTTGGAATTCAAGATTAAATCTTAGCCTTACACATGTGTTGAATGGATATACATTATCTATTTATCATGCTTAAACTATCTTTCATGTTAAAAATACATACCGAAATTTGAACGGGTAAAACATTACCCAGGCACTTAAAACATTGCCCGAAATTTGATTCTAGATATAAAATCCTCATTTCTAACCATTTCTAACCTTAGACCTATCTTTTCTAATGTGGGTATTTCCTGTATCTGGGGTTTTGGTTGTCTCGATGGACTTATAGGGGCCACAAGTTTACCATTCATGCCTTGGAAATTTTTTTTTAACACGTCTGTTGGGTCATCCTCATCATTGCTAAAACTGTCATATTTTTTAAATTATGACTAATAAAGCTCAAATTAATTTTTAAATAACTTTTGGGTGTTACATGAATTACTAAATCCATGTTGAAATGTTAATGACTTAATGTTTAGTATACTATGTGAATTTAATGATGATGTTACACATATGTAAATGTGAGTGCTCATGATAAATACTCCTATATGAAAATAAGGGATTATGAGTGGTATGTATGCTCGATGCATTACGAAACTTAAAAATTGATGCTAATGCATATATGATCGTGATGCTTGCATATGTGACATGGAGCATGAATTATGTAACATTCCCTACTTTATGGATTGATTGTCCTACAAACCAACACGGGTCTTTTGGCGCACTTTGTCCTTACTCACACGCTTTCTGGAAAACTTCCCAAAGGTCACCCATCCTCTAAGCCAAGCACGCTTAACCTTGGAGTTCTTTAGTGATGGGCTAGAAAGAAGATGCATCTTTGTTGGCATAAGTAGTACCAATCAATTTATATAAGTCATCCTCAACTGTATAGTCCTATACCTATAAACCTTAGGATCCCTCTCATTATGGTGTGTAGTTGGTTCATTCATATACCCCTCTACTTAGAAGCCTTGCCAAGAGCGGCTCCTTGTCTATGCCTTCTTATATTGGCAATCACTCCTGCCCTTGTCACGTTACAAATTATGAATAAGAGATCCCCTTTGACACTAAGCCGAAAAAGTAAACCTAGCTTGGAGTATATCTGTGTGAGAGTCATAGAAAGTAAATCCGATAATCATGAATAGCAATGAGCTCAATCCTAATAAGCTCTATTACCCAAGAAGTTAGCAAGGACATTTATGTCAAAGGCATGTAAAGATATGAATGATATGAGATCCCTTTGATGTACCAAAGGCATGTAAATATGAGAATGATGTATATGAGATCCCTTTCAACATATCAAAGGCACATAAAGATAATTTCATTAAAGACAATCATTGCATCATTCATATGCATACTCATATTACATTGAATTATTTACCTAAGATGATTTACTTTGATTTTGAACATTATGCGATATGTGGATTAAGTGATTGAACTTTAAAAGAAACCCACTTCGAAAGGATGATTTTGCACTTTAAAAGAAATCTTTGATATATGTTGCATGATCACATTTTTCTAAACAAACTAAAGTGGTTAGGACGATGACGATGACGATAACGATGACATGCATTTTATTATGTATTTTCAGGATAGTCTACTAAGGATTTCATAATTCTCACCCCTATGTTGTTTGTGTTCCCATGTCGTCTTCAAATTGATCAAGAGAACAATGAGGCGGCTATTATGGAAGCTCAATATCTTAAACTCTTATTAATCGCATTTTGTTATGTATACATATATTTGTAAATATATAAGGAGACAAATATATATATCAAAGCTCACAGATGAACTTTTTGTTGTATTTGGATTGATATTCAATGAATACTTGTTTCCTTTTTAAATGTGTTTGTAGAATTGTGAATTCGTTATTGCATGAATCAATCGAAATTGCTATAGATACTTAAGTAAGGTTCATTAAATTATAAGTAACAACTCCCAAGTCTAATGTCATGGCTTAAGGATGATGTTGTACTTGGGAGGGCGTTACAGCTTTTACCTGCAGAGAGCAATTTGTTTTGCTTTTTGTAAGACTAAGTGATAAGGCATTCTCTAAGAATCAACAACATCCACTTGTGCTATTTCTGTCACTATCTCAAGTGAAATCAACATCATAGAAACCTACAATCTTACTAGATATATCTTCTTATACCATAGACCAAGATTAGTAGTACCTACTAAATATCTTAAAATTCTTTTAACAGCATTTAAGTGTGATTGTTTTAAGTTAGATTGAAATCTAGCACAAATACCCACACTTAATTGAATGTCTAAGTCTACTGGCAATAAGATAAAGGAGTAAGCCAATCATATCCCTATAATTACTTTCTAGACCTTCTTACCATTCTCATATACATTAATGACTTGAGAAGGATGCATAGGGATGTTATAGGTTTGGCTTGATCCATGTTGAACTTTTTTAAGAGTTCCTTGGTGCACTTTTCTTGATGGATCAAGGTTCCTTCTTTCTATTGTTTGATCTGAAGCCCAAAAAGATTTTAACTCTCCAATTATGCTCATCTCAAACTCACTTTACATAAGCTTACACAGAGAATGGCTAGTAGCACCAAATATAATGTCATCAATACATATTTGGACTATCAGAAAGTGACTACCTTGCTATAATATAAATAAAGTATGTTTGCTCCATAACCTTTCAGAAAGTTTTATAACTTGAGTTTTAACTGACAAAACAAATTTTGTTAAAATGTTTTGAAGACTACACTAATGTTTCACTTGAGTCTCTATAGCATCTAATAAGACAATTCTCGAAGCATATAAGTTCTATTAACAAAATAATTTTCACAATATGATCATACTCATTGAAAGAGATTCAGAATTTCAATGATGTGAAAAATAGTTCTAAAAATGAACTAAATATGTTAGAGACTCAAGGAAGTGCTAATGAGCATAAAAAACCATGCTGACAATATTAGAAAGTGTCACGCTCATTCAAAAAGCTTAACAATCAATGAAGAAATGTTTTTATTGAGCAAATTGTGATCAGGATCTTCAATCTACATAAAGATCAACTCTAAAGACATCCTAAATGTTGAAAGAATCATTATCAAGCTTAGAGTTGTGGAAAGAAGATCAATATAAAGATCAGAAGGAGTAAAGCTATACCAACGAAGACATCTATACAAGGGCAAAGAATCAGTTTGCAAGACCAAAGTGTCTCTACCAACTTGGATCATGATCGGCAAGTGAGGAATCTCATCCCTTAAGCCTCATGACCTCTGAGTCTCTCTATATGCATAAAATAACATACTTTTCATTCTTGAAAAATATAACTTCGTCTAAATCTTTATTTAAAACTTGATACCTGGAATCATAGAACTAAAATGCTTGATATATGAAGCTCGAAAACATTTTAATCATACTCTGAAATCAATTTAACATGTGAACTTGAAATTAAATTCATCTTTAGCTTGTATATAATTTTAATCAAAATCTACAATATCAAATCCATACTTGTAAACTGAAAACATATACATAACTGTTCAAATATTTAAATTAAATACATAATTTGAAAATAATGCATAGCTCAAACCCTGCCGCACATCTACTAGAGCACTCTATTCTAACAAGACTCTAAACTAAGCCTTATTCCAAAGTAAGACTCACTAATAAGAACAATTGTTTACCAACAAGAGCTTAGCAACATTTGTAACTAACTATAAGGAGGAAAGGAGATGGGTGAGTCAATGGACTCAGGAGTGAGTTCTCACCCATCACCCACATAGGACAACCAAGGTATAAACATAAGGTAATATACATTCAGGAATAATAAACTATTTGATATTTACATACATGGCTATATAACAAAACACTCTTCATTATAGGTTACCATAAAAAGAAAACATTTCTAAATACATAATTCATCATGAAAACATTTTTAATAGGAGATGCAATAACTCATAGAGAAACAGGAATCTGGAGCTGTACATATAATAACAATAACAACACTTCTAAAGTTCTGGTTATGCATGTCGACCATGGCATAACAAATTCTCTTCTCTATGATCCCTTAAGGATCTAAATTGGACACCTAACTAGGTTCCATCCTTGCTCTGAGATTGCCCCTAAGGAAAACTTGGTACCAAGGTTAACGATTGTAACACCTGAAAATTACTTAAAAATTAATTTGAGTTTTGTTAGTCGTAATTTTAAAAATATAACAGTTTAACAATGATGAGGGTGGCCCAACGAACGTTTAAAAAAAAAATTCGAACTGGTGAATAGTAACCTTGCTGAAAACCTATTCGGGCCCGAAGGTGCCCGAAATTAGGAAAACATGGGAATAATGTTAGAAATAGGTGAAAATGATAATTTTATATTTAGAATTAATTTTCGGGTAATATCGGTTTAATCGTACGGTATTTACCCGTTCGGTGAATTACGTGTGTAGTTTCTTACACCGTATAAAACTTATAGTGTAAGTTAGACACCTCATGAGACAAGCGTGTGGCTTAGAAGAAGCCACACAATTGCCTTTACAAATGGACCAATAAGAGGATTACAAAATTACAATAATTATCTTTAAGAAAAACATTTTCATAATTAATTCAAGTGTCATTATCTTAACATAAATAAAATAAAATAAAAATATCATGCCATTTTCACCATTCATTCTCGGCCAAACATGAAACCAGCCACCTCCATGGTTGTTTCACCAAGAAACCATGAAAACTTGATCCAAAACCTTAGCCTATAGTTAATAAAACCTCAAACTCTCTTAACAAAACTTGTTCTACACTTCAATACCTACAAATCTAACCGATTAGAATCTCTATTCCTCACCAAAAATTACCTTGATACCTCAACCTCACTGAATTAAGAAGGATTTTGGGAGCTTTGGGAGCAAGAAGACAATCTTAAAGCATCTTGGGGCCAAGGAGCCATTAAGACACTCCAAGTAGGGTTTGTGCTATCTTTTTTTGTTAAATTTTTCTGATCTGTTTTGGATTGATCTATGTCCGAAAATTTTAGTGGTATTGACTGATATGATGTTGATATTGATGTATAAATTTTGGTTGTGTTTGGATGTTGTTAAATGATTTTTATCAAAAGAAGTTTGGGCTAGATTGCTGGAATTTCTGTTGTCTGGAGGCAGAGTGGTTCACGAATTTTCTGGAATATTTGTGTGCTTTCATGAGCTAAAAAAATTATATGTTGGATTAAACATCTTAAAATAATTACGTGAATTTTCTTGGGTGTTATTTTTAAGGTTTGATACCTCAGAAAAATCAGAAACCGAAATGAGGCAGATGCTGTCCCTATTGTTGAGATTTAGGCAGTAAACTTGTCTGAATTTATTACCATAGCAAATGATTGAAAAAACTCTTGAAATTTTTACACGAAGTTACTAATATATTTAAGTGTCACTGTGAATTTTATTGTGAATTAATTCAATCATTTGCTGGGGTTAAAAATTAGGGAACTCGGTTCTGGTTGGAATTGTTGGCCCTTGACCACTAAATTTGTACATTTTACTGAGGTAGCTATAGAGCTTCTGCTTGTCCTGAAATTTTTGCAGGTTATTCTTGACACATTGATGTGTCATACAGAATTTTTGTGACTCTTGAAATGGCTGTTTGATAGGATAATGAAATGTTGTGCCTAGGACAGGAACTCTGCCCATTGTGCTAGGAATGGAATAATGCTTTGAATTGAGAATGTAATGGCATTTTGACTTCTAATATAACATGAGTATTTATATTAAGCGTTTGGATGTAATTTGTGACACATAAATGCATGCCATAGACTTTAAAAGATTGAAGTGTGAGAAAAGAATGAGAATTTTACTCTAAGTGAATGCCTATATATGGCTTGTGCATGCAGTTAAGAAAGAGAATGTATAAATTTCAATCGTGCATATTCTGACATAAGGACAAAATAGAAACAAGACTTAGATCAAATGAGGGAAGACGAAAGTAGTAACTTCCCAAAATTTATTTTGAGTCGGAGACGTATGGTTAGGAATAGATCTGTGGAATTCGAAAATGGTAAAAATAAAGTTCGATGACCACGTATAGGAATGAGCTCAGTCCTTACAAGCATATTTCCCTTGTGTGGTGTAATCCACCATAAATACCCATTGGGTATAAACGGATCTATTGTGGAGTTGTCCACTGAAAATACCCGTTGGGTATAATTAAGTCTTTCCTATGTCAATGAAAAGAGAAAATGCACTAATTGGCTTTCTATGGCCATGATGGAAACCAGGTCACTTTGAGATAACTTTACTGGATTTGACACGTGCATCATCCATATCATATGAAATCTTTTGAGTAGATTTACTTACTATGTGTTTGAGCTTCTAGATATATGTACACGTACTGATTGATTGTTAAAAGTTACCCACTTTGGAAGGATGATTTTGGAACCTTAAAATAAACCTTTAGAATATATTGCATGATCACAGTTTTTTAAATAAACCGAAGTGGCTTGGGCGATGACGATGACATTATGATTGTGATTGGGGAGTTTCCCTATGAGGATTTTAAAAATTCTCACCCCTATGGTTTGTGTTTCCGTGTCTCCAGGTTAAGCCAAGATGATGATGATGTTGCTATGCAAAGGAGTGTAGGATTGCTGGAGTGTAGTAGTTACTGCTTTATTCTGGACTTAGTGAAATGAGTATGTATGTAAATGTATTAGAAGAAGATATGTACTAAAGCTCATAGAGGAGCTTCCTTATATATTTTAGCTGGATGTTTAATAAACTTGATGTTTACTTGTAATATGTTTTAATAGAATTACGCTTAGTTATCTCATACGTAAATCGAGCTTTGCTATAGATAATTAAGAGAGATCCGCTAATTAACAAGTAACAACTCTCGAGTACGATATCATAACTTAAGAATGAGGTTGTGCTTTGGAGGATGTTACAACGATCATTTTCACAATCATTAATTCATTGTCTATTTCTCTATAGCTATCGCCTAAACTAGTTTATCAAAAACTATAATTGAAAAGTGGGTGTTTAGTTTCTTGCGAACAAGAGCCCCTAAATTCTTAGTACTCTCAGAGTTTTGGACTCATATAACTCTAACAATCTAACTTTAGCATAACTATAGCTATGAAAATCGAGCCCAAGGGATTATCCGCTTGTAGGCATTCCGATTCTAAGCTTAGAGTATGCATCTGGAAGTTGCTATGAATCATACTAAATTCCATACTTCTGAATATAAAAAAAAAACTAATTTTCTTTTCTCTAAAACTCTATTATATGCTCTATTATGGGTTCAAAACTTTTTCATATAAATTTTATACTACTCTAAAATCATGATAACATTTGTATTTGAAAGCTAAAGCATACTATACTTTATATATTTTTATAATAATTCAACTTAACATTTCTAAAGCTTTCTAAATCTAAAGTCTGAAGTATATATAATAATATCATAACTTTTAAAACATATTTGTTAAAATAGCAACTTGCTAAATCATATTATCTTCCAACAACGTTTTGTTAGCATATAAAACATTTTCTATAATACCCAACATAGAAATCATGGTCCCATGATTTTGTAAAACTCATTCTTTCATGCTATCATCATAAATCATAATTTCTATAGCTTGACATAATCATATAAAATCATGTTCTATACTTTCTCATCTCAAATTTTATGTTTAACAATCATAATGAATAAAACATACTTATAATGACTGAAAATAAGGTCATGAGTTCGAACCCACTCACCTGGAGAGGGAAAATAAAAGGCGGAAGGGAGCTTCGTGAGCTGGGATGACACCAACAACTACCATAGAGCAACCATAAACTCTAGATCAATCTCTAACATCATCTAGATAGCTCTAATATAACTCTAACAATATTGGGGAGCATCCCCACTTGACAATAAATGGAGGATAACAAAGCCCATGCATTAGAACATGAAAGGGAAGATATAAAGGAAGGATAAACCCATAATCAAACTCACCTTGAAGCTTGGAGGAAGTATGATTGATGAAGGATAAGAGTGGGGGTGAAGAAGATCACCTTAGGGGGTTAGGGTTTGAGTTTCAGAGTTGTGGCTAAGAGGAAGGGTATATATAGGGTGGGGTTTTACTTAAATGAAATTGTGTCATTTTGCATTGTGCTGACATCAGGCCTCGCTCCTGGAATTAGTAAAGCTCGCTAGCAAGCCGTTGAAGCGGCCACTTGTTACAATGAATATAGCTCACCGCAGTGAGCCTTCTGGCTCGCCCTTGTTGCAGCGAGGTTGTTCTGAGAATTATGTAACAACAGGACTCCAAATTGCATCCTTGGTCCTTTTACGTATACAGGACCTTCCTAGCAATATGAGCGGGTCCAAGGGACCCTAAAGCCATACTTAACTTGTCTATCGACATGTATACCTGAGTCATCACATACTTCCCTTTTAAAAGATTTGGTCCCTAAATTTGAACTTGGAGAACTTGGAGATCAAGGAGAAGGAATACTTAACCCACATGGGTTCCAAAGATAGGCCTGAATGCCCGAAACACTCTAACATGATACTCTGGCTATATTATTTGATACTTAGGGAGACATGTCGTCCTAAAGGCCACTGCTCTGTTGCTCTAGCCGAGAATGACAGTTGTCACATTTGGGTGGCTCCGCCACCAAGAGCATCCTCTTTCCTATCGAGGTGACAATGGCTCCTATTATGACACTTACACTAGACGACTCCGCCTCCAAGGGTAGCCCTTTCCACAGTGCAAGTCCTAGAGGAGCATCTATGCTCCACCACCTTGTGCACACGTGAGCTCATAAAGATGGGGTTAAACGTCACTTGCATCCATGCTCTGGTTCTTTTTCTCTTGTATCTAACATCAACTCATACTATAGGGACTCTAGTCCTCCCTTCAAACTTTCTCAATCTCTATGCACGTATCATGCATGGAAATCAAACTGCTTTATGTGTTCATGTAGAGAATGCAAAAACAAACATGGCATTCATATGCCTAATCCTTAACTATTACATGTATCACACAACTCAACCACAACAACATGACTTGCTCTAAGATCTCTTAAACACCTTATCATGATAACATGCATTCAAGAGATCCAATCATGCTCGTGCAATACCAACTCAAGTAAAACTATCATACAAACACATAGGATTCTATTTCATGTTACACAACTTTTTGGAAACATTTCATCATAAATCAAACTATTTGCTACGGCATAACAACCTGTCTAAGAAACTTGTACCCAAATATCTTAAATCTCATTCAAGTAAAACATGTTTCCAAATTCTTTCTTTCCATAAATCAAACTAATCATGGTAATCCAAGGTTAACAAAACTTCTTTGAGAAAAAGAAAATCCCTTCCTCTAGAATTTGCAAAACTTTGGCCAAGAGCCTCAAGTATTTATAAAACTCCTTTCAAAGGTACTAACATAGTTCTCAAATCACATGTCAAACTCATAAAACATAACAACATGATAGTACTTAAAGAAACCAAATCTCACTAAACATGAACTTTCAATATCATGGGAAGCTATTCTACTCTTTGTTCCAAAAGGGATATTAGAATGAGCATGCATATGCGTGAAACCATATGCTTAACAAACATAAACACATCATTCATTCACCTAAGTCATTACACGACAAAACATGCTAGATTCTCATAAGAACATTTAAAAACCATTCATCAAAGCTCTAAATGTCATACTATCTGCAAGTACTCCTAGTCCAGTTCTTGGTCTATGATGTGCAAGGGTAATTACTTACATGCTTGTTTATACTTACACATGTAGTCATGCAATCTTATTACTCTAATTTATCTTCACAAATTTGATTACTCATGTCTTGATCAAAACTTCTAATTACTTATTCATGCTGGCTTTAATCATAGCAAGGTAACCTTCATAGCTTGCAACACAATTTTTTTTTATCATGCTTACAATCATGAAAAGAAAACAAGAGATGGCTAAAATATTCTAGTGTAATCTACACCTATAATCACTCACCATGGATGCTTGAAACTAGCCTAGCAACTCATATTATGTTGTTAACATACTGGCACATGTAAGGCAAAAGTTCCAACACAAATCATGCAACCATATATTTTCAAAAACATGACATGCAAGATGTTCATGGCATCCAAGATTGCTTCAAATAATTTACCACATCAAAGACAAGCATCAATCCTATAGTATGCCTATATGCATGATTCGTGCTCATTGGGATTCTACCTACTAACTCTAGGTCACTCTCATGTGACTTTCTTCCTCTAGGGTATCGAGGTTTTCTACTTTCTAGCTTGCAACTCTTTGAGATGGCAACCATTCCTCTTGTGCTCTCACTAACTTGCATTCGTAGCTAGTGGATATGCCTTATAGGCACCGACCTCCATGGGGTTTTGGCCCATCTAACAAACTAGATATGACTAATCAATCCGCATGGAACTCTACCATTTTGACTGGCTTTGCCTTGACTTCTTTGCTATGCAATAATGGGACATGTCGAGGAGGGCACTAAGAGGGATGGCCCTGGCCAATGGTACCCTTGACCTTTGTCTAAGCTAATAAATCCTGCTGTGAGTTAAGGTATCTGTAATCCTAAGTACAACCCCATCCTTAAGTTATAACGTCGTACTTTAGAGTTGTTACTCATTAATTAAACCTTTCTTAATTATCTATAGCAAGAATTGGTGGGAACGCTTATTAACTAACTCGTGGTTTTTTTTTCAAACTATATTGCAAGAAATAATGTATTTATTTAATACAAGTCAAATACAACAGGAAGCTCTTCTATGAGCTTTAATCTACATAGGGTTTTTACTACATTTATAGACATACATATATGTATAACTATATACAATACAGACGAGTTCCACAACTAAACTATAGAAACTACAATTTAGTCTTTATTGTAGCTGCTTCACTATCTTCTGAATCCACCTGGAGATAACACAGAAACACAAACAAGGGGTGAGAGTTCTGAAAATTCCCAATAGGTATCCCAGAAAATACATAATCATAATGTCATCGTCATCATCATCGTCCAGCCACTTCGGTTTATTAGGAAAATGTGATCATACAATATATATTAAGTATTCATTTTAAAACCGACTATAACAACCAATATACGTCATCATAACAACCATGAATAATCACAACATAAATTATAGTAATATATCATAATCATAAATAAATATAAAGACACCTAGGGGTATCAATTACACCAAACAGTTTTAACTAACACAAAACAGAATGTTAACAAAGCTAGACTAGTCTTCATGCTTCCGCTTGCCCTGATCTGGCTAGATGACGTGATTCTTACGCACACGCCTCAAGGAAGATCACGAACATCCACATCAATCCCATCTGGAGACGACACGGGAGGGAAACAAAGGGGTTAGAATACTTATACAAGATTCTAGGAGGGCTCCCCGACTTTAACACAAGTGTCATCGTCGTTGCCCTAGCCACTTCGGGTTTCATTATGAAAGAGGTGTGCATGCATAGGTTCAGTTTTAATTTCTCAAATCCTATTATTGAAGTGGGTTTCTTTTAGCATGAGTCTTGATGGTATGAATACAGATATTTTATGTATGCATGGCAATGCTTAAGCATGACAGTCACATCCTCAACATATATCACTTAATCACAAGCACCAATGGAACAACCACGAAACATATGAATGTGCGTCTTTTACTTTATCATAATTGAACATTTCGAGTTCCTTTCTTAACTTTTTCCCACCCTCATCATGGTCACCAAAATCCACCCAAAACACCCATCGCCTAGGAATGAGCTCATCCTAACTAGTCGTCGCTAGATTTATACGAGAAGAAGGGAATCACATCTCTTTCTTGGATCACCCCATACAACCCTTAACTCGGGAAGTCATAATGGGATCATTTCCACTTTATCATATCTTGTATGGATGCAACATGAGCATACAACCATAGAACATCATATAACATATCCTCTATTCATATCTCATATTTTCATGCATTTTAAACGTAGCATACCACATCATCATAGCAACATGCCACACATCCATACATTCTTATACTCATGGCATTTAAAACATTCACATACATCAAAACAATACTCACTCGATCTCATTCTCACATCGCATCTCTTATCTTAAGATATCTTATGCTTTGGCCCTTATGGGTCTTAAACTCCCATTATAGTTCTTTATAACACCTAAGGGATCATTACTTACAATTTTCACTAAGATTTATGTTCACTAATATATCCAAACAGCATTGCATCACTTTGGGCAGAAAATTATCATATGCTTACAGGTCTAGAATCTCCGTCTTTGACTCTTTCTAAGTTCCGTCTTCGCCTAAGCTCTATAATCAACTCCTAAACCAATTATGAGGGATTCCTACACATATCCACTAATTATAAACCATTTTCTTAAGTCCAATTATGCTGGAACAGAATTTCCCATTTGTGCATCTAAGTGTTCTAGAATTTCATTTTAAGTCCTTTCTAGTTACTTGTTCTTTCCTAACTTCCCTAAATTGATCCTTGCTTCACTCAAACATAATTTTACACATTTTAACACCATAAAACAGAATTTATATGGTGGCCAAGTGCACAAGGCAGAACTGAAAATACAAGCATCATATAATCACATAATCTCATGATTTAAATGCATATAAGTTGCTAGTTTCTCTTGGAATCATTTTAGGAACTCAAAACTCTTTTAGAAACCAATTCCTCTCATTAAAATCATACAAAAATGGATATGGTCAGTAGCTAAATTATTTAGCTCAAGGAATAGATTTAAAACATAAAACTTTGTTCATAAAGTTCTTTAAGTACACCTAAGCTTAGAAAAATTCCAAGACATAGACTATGGACACTTATGATTAGATGAACTCATCATCATCATCATCATCATCATCACAAGGCCGAAATGGCATTCTTGAAATGCCTCCATTTTCTAAAACTTTACTTGTGATACTTGGGCAAGTCTTTGAGCTCTAGGATGTTTAAGTGATGGCATAAACTTAAACATGATATGCACTTTATTTTACTCTTCATTATAAAGTAAAGTGAGAGCATAAAATAAATATGAGATGTAAACTCATTATTATCTTTAAAGATTAAGTGATGACTTGAAATATAAACATGAAATGCAAGCTTGGAAATTTAAACATGATAATGCAAGTTCATTTAGTTATTCTTGAGAGCTTAGTGATGGCATCAAAATAAACATGCTATGCAAGGCATAAATATAAACATGTATGCAACTCATTTTATCTTAACTAGAGCTCTTACAAGACTTTAGAGGAACATTATAACCTTAACCCAATATGTATCTTAACAACATAAAGTGAGCTTTAGAGTTCTTAGCACCAAGTCTTCAAAGAAGCTTTGGTTTTGAACTTCATCATCAAGCTCAAGAAAATAGACACAAAACTCAACACTTTATCTAAACAACCATACAAAGAACTAAGTCATATTCTTTATTTTATTGCTCATGGGCTTCAATCTAGAGTAAAACTCTTAGAACGGTAGACCAACTTTAAGGTTGGCAAGGGTAAGCTTAGAGCTCTTTGAAAACATAGATTAATTTTCTTAACAAAACTTTTAGTGATCTACTTAACATTTTTAACAAACTTTGTTCAAACAAAGGAAGAGGAAACCGAAATCATTAAAGGGAAAGGAAAAGAAACCGAAACTTTGGCAAGGGAAAGGAAAGGAAAAGAAACTTGAACAAGAAAAGGAAAAGAAACTAAAAGCATGTATGGTCCAAGACCAAGTTTTTCAAGCTTTAGAGGTTTCTCACATGGCATCACAAGACCATTATCTTGAAACCTCATCATCAAGCTAAAGTTTTTCTCATGAAAAGGCCTCATGGCCGAAAAAGAAAAAGAGAAGGAAAGGCTTGAAAAACCAAGAGAAAACTAGAACTTTTCTTGAAGAAAACAAGTAAAACTTTGAAATAAAACCCCTACAAAAAAGGAAGCTTAGTCTTGAGATGAGATGAGAGAACAACTTCCTTCCTTGATCCTTAGAGGAATTCAGCCAAGAGAAAAAGAAAAGGAAGAAAGGTTCACTTTGAGTCTTTGATCTTGGAAATGGAAAGGCTATGTGTTTAGGAAGTAATGTATGGTTAGGAGGTGATGGTTCTTTGTGAGCAAGAAGAAGATGAGAAGGATGGTAGAACTCTTGAACTTTGAGAGAAAAAGAAAGAACTCAAGGTTACTCTTTGAAGCTAAACTTGGCAAATGAACAAAATGCAACCAAGTTCATCCAAGCTTGGTATTTATAGAGAAATTGCAACCATGTGGCTTATTGGGGAGGAAGGCCTTGACCTCATGTTCCATGAGGTGAGAGAATTTGTTGCATGAGGCATGGTGGAAGGCATGGGCAAGGCATGGGCACACAAGTTTCATTAAGCATATTTTATTGGAAATGAAACATGTGATGGATGATTAATTGGGGAGGAGTGGCCGGTCATAATTAAGGCCAATGAGGGAGGAAAAATTCTCATTTTAATGTTGTTTTATGTGTGTGTTTAAGAGGTAATTTGGTTAGGCCATAGATTAGGAGTTGTAAGCAAGTGTTTAGGTGAGATAATGGGTAATTAAGGTGGTTCAAGACTTGATTTAAAGGTGGTCTTACTAGATTAATAATTTAAAATCATTCTTTTAGTCAAATGAAGGTATAGGCACAATTCCTTAATTTAAGGAATTGGAGAGAAAATACTATTCAAGATTTCATGACTAGGAATCTTGAATCAAAGATGTAATTAGAGTTTAACCAAGCAATTTTAGGTTCTAATTAACCTTAATAAATTATTTTGACTCTAGATTAATTATTGAAATAAATTAATCTTCGATTAGAGCCTAATATTGCTTAGGTTTGCTTAATTACGTCATTAGGCTCATTGTACACTATTTTAGGGGCAAGGTAATTTTGCACTAAAACTGCTCAACCTGCAGGCTTACTTTACATCATAAACCACTCAAAAACATTATTCCAAACTTTCTGGAAAGGTTCTGGGCTCAAACCACCCTTACCCATGTCAAACATCCAGGATTATTTGGTCATTTTGAATCGAAAGTTTGGAAAACGAGATTTCACCTCAGATATCAAATATAACGTCATAATCTGTAACACCCTAATAATTAACCCAATACACCTAGGCGTCTGATTAATTACTAGACTTTACTCTTTGCTTCAGTTCTTTAATCATGTTTTGAAAATACTTAGTGAGCCATTTTTTTTTTAAACATAATTGAAAACGTGAGCCGCGCTTAACGTGAATGATTTAGCAAAATTTAAAAGACACATAGGAATTTACAAACATCACATCATAATATATTGGCTCCATCATACAGCATCCATAATTACATATCATATAGATATTTTGCCTACTAACGATTAAGACTAAGTGTAGGCAATCTAACAAAACATAAATAATATATGGATGGAAGGACATCCATTAATGGCACCTAGTAATAACACTCCAGGGATAGGGATAGATATCTGAAATATACGAGTGAAACTAGCAGGATCAAGTTCAGCTACCGTAACAGCCTCAATGTGATTCACGAACGCTTCCTTCTATTTCTGAAGACGAGATGGAAAGAAAAATAGAGGGAGTGAGAAACTTATAAAAGAATCTCAGTAGGGTACTCACCTCATGATGCATTGTGTCATCATCATCGTCCCCAGGAACCTCGGGGTTATTATGAAATAGTGAGCATGCTAAGATTGATTTATTAAGTTCGAAAATATACTTCCGAGGTTCGTCGATTTAATCATGCGTCTTATAATGCATCATAAACTTAGCATGTCATGTTTATAATGAACTTTTCCTTTTATCAACACATCGTATTCTTCATCATCATATCATAAATACTATGCATAAAAGAACATCATATTTCTCATCATCAAATCATAAATACTATGCATAGAAGAACATCATATTTCTCATCATCATATCATAAATACTATGCATAGAAGAACATCATATTTCCCATCATCATCTCATAAAATGCTATCAGAAGAACATCATACCATAATAGCTATGCACAAGACATGGTGCACATATTTCATTCCTTTAGTGTCCTAGGTAACTTAAAATCTTGTTATCATCATCATTATTTTCCTTGGGGCCACCCTATACTCCACCCTTTGGGAGTAATCTAGGTTATGAGCTCATACCTTACTAGTCGTCACTAGCATATACTTATCCCTTTTGATAAGTTAAAATCCCGACTCTACCCTTTTGAGAGAACGGGCTAGGGGCAAGAATCACCTTTTCACCACCTCTAGTCTGATGGGTCTTAAAGGATCATTTTCTCAAGATCACCTTTTCACCACCTATAGTCTGATGGGTCCAAAGGATCATTTCCTCATGAGTTTAAGTCACCATTAAGTCTTAGCATGTTATATCATAATCATCAAGATGCATGAACATTCTCATTGTTTGCAATAGCAATTATAACATGCAAGCCATGAAATCATTCAATAATATCAAATTCTCAGTAGGCATTACATCATCATATAAACTAACATTCCAAAGCATCAAAAGATGTCATCTAAAATTTTCAAGTAAAGCTCCCTAAATAACCGAAACTCTAAAATTGGATAACCTTAATTATCAAACTAATTACTTATGCATCTAAGGGATTTATTACCATCAATTATAAGCCTTAAGAACATTATTAGACTATATGGGGTAGCATAGACAGTAAGTTGTTCTTAAGGTTTAATATGATAGAAGTTACGTTTTTAACCTTTCTCGTTACCGGCTTTCCCTATGATGCTAAAATTAATTACTAAACCAATTATGAATCATTGTCCCTTATCTAAACATAATAATATCTGGTTCTTAAGGTCACTAAAGGCTCTGGATAGAATGCATAAATTTTATTCTCCAAAGTTCTAGAAATCTTGCTTTTACGATTTTCTAGGAAGCTAGTTTTATCTCTAACATGCATAGAATCATTCCTTTAGCAATAATCCATAATTATCACAACTTCAAACATATTAAATCATCATCATTTATTGGTACTAATCTCATATCAGAAGCCGAATCATGAACCTCATATAATTGTATAAATTCACATTTTAAGTGAACATAAAATATTAGTTTCCCGTAGAATCCTTGCAAAGCTTTAAAACTCTTTTAGAAAATAATTCTTTTTGAAAGAATCTTCATAATTAAAATTCTCACTTAAGATAAAAGGAGCAAGTCTTGAGCTTAAGAGATTTATGTGATATCTTAGAATCATAAACATGCTATGCAACCTCATTTTAATCTTGTCATTATAAGGTGATAACTTGGAATTATAAACATGATATGCAAATCCATTTCTTTATCTTTAAGATTTAAGGTGATGACTTGAAAATTAAACATGATGCAAGAGCTTGAAATATAAACATGATGCAAGAAACTGAGCGGCGTAGTCGCATAGGACAAGTGGAGGAGAAGAGAATCTTAGAAACGGAGCGACGGTAATCCGCATGGAAGGTGAAGGGAGAAGAGAATTATTATTACATCTTTTTAAGCTCCAATCTCAAGACTTCTTAAAGAATCAATTCTTTAACTCCAATAATCTTATTTCTTTGCTTGTGATACTTGGGTAAGTCTTTGAGCTCTAGGATCTTTAGGTGATGACATAAAAATAAACATGTCATGCGTTGATTCTTTTAGCCATTATAAAATAAAGTGAGAACATAAAATAAATATGAGATGCAACTTCTTTATTATCTTTAGAGATTAAGTGACAACATGAAATATAAACATGAAATGCAAACTTGGAAATTTAAACATGAGTATGCAAGTCCATTTATTCATTCTTGAAATTTTAGTGATGACATAGAAAGTAAACATGATTATGCAAGGCATAAACTTAAACATGGATGCAAGTTCATTTGATTTCTTTACTAGAGCTCCTTCAAGACTTTATAGAAATACAAATTCAATATATATATCTTAACAAGACAAAGTGAGAAATACATCTTTCAAATTCTAAACTGAAGATCATAAAATCATCATAAAAACATCATTCTTTAAAGTTTTGCATCAAGTGGAACTTTCAAGCTTTAGAGGCCTAACTTGTGATGGATTCACAACCCACCTTCAAGGTCCTCATCATCAAGCCATCATCTTAGTCCCACCTAGGCCATATGGCCGAATTGGTTAAAGAAAAAGGAAGAAGAAAACCAAATGGAAAAACTAGAGAAAATCCATGAAATCATCATTTTGAACCAAGAATAACACTTAGCAAAACATAGAAATAAACTTAAAAACAACTCCCTACCTAATCTGATTTGAAGGAAAGGAAGAGAACTTGGTTTCTTTGAGTGAAATGAAAGAAAATCTCTTTGAAAAACTGAAGAATTAGAATTAAGGGAGGAAGAAAGAAAGCTTTTGGTGCTTCTAAAAACTAGAATTGTGTAAGTTATGATCAAAGGCTTCTAACACCTCTTCAAGCATGCCTATTTATAGAGATTTTGAAGCTCATAAATGGACAAATGAAGGAGGAAGGCTGATGGATTTTCTTGGGGAACAAAGAGAGGAAAATCATTCCTTGTTTAAGGCATGTTTTATGCCATGTTTTAGGGAATTTTTGGCATTTTGTTTTAGTGTATCTTTGGGCAATTATTCTGATGCATAATGGCATCAATAATTTCGTGCCATTACAGCCCAAGGAGGAAAATTTGTGTGTTCCATGTATTATTTAGGTGTAGGCAAGGTATTCATGCAATTTAGAGAATTTACGGTTAAGGGCTTAGGTGAATTAGTAAGCAATGTGAGTGTTTTAAAGCAATTTTAGGTTCTAATCAATTTAAATAAATAATTTTGACTCTAGATTAATAATTAGAATTTAATAAGCTTTAATTTGAGCCTAATATTGCTTAGGTTTCGTTAGCAATCAAAAATCTCAAAATTTGTAAAACTGCACAAGGGGAAAACGGTCATTTTACTTAAAAATTGCCAACCACCCGAGCTTAACTAATGGTTAATCATGGCTTAAAAACACCTTTTAACACATTTTAGTGAGGTTCGGCTAAGTCGGCACGCAAATTGGAGTTAAAACGCCAGGGCATTTTGGTCATTTAGCGTCGAGCTCAAAATTAGGATTCTTCTCCTCTATTAACACACATAACACAAACAATCCCTTATTAACATCAAAACATCCTCTTGAGGATGGGTGGGGCCCACAATCCTCATTTTCTGAGTAAAATAACCTCAGGGACATTTTGGTCATTTTACACGTCAGAAAATTGGGGTTTGCAATTTGCACGAATTGCTCCTAACTTCTCTTCTAACGTTATATTCCTTTATTAAGGATTGTTTGGTCTCAAATTTTATATAATATTTGCCTATGGTAATTCGGTAATTCCTAATGACAGTAAAAATTAAGTAAAAATTGGGCGTACATAATCCCCTTCAAACATTGAGTTGACCTATTTGAGGGCTTTAGTCAGCTTCCTAAAATTCTAGTAAAAATGACCTAGTGTTATTTTGGTCATTTGTACTCAAATAGAGAATAAGGGCGTTACATATGTCATACTTTCAGATAAGTTCACTATATATATATATATATATATATATATATATATATATATATATATATAGCACAACATGTAACAAAGCATTAATACATCATGTACCAAAATAGTCATATATATCATAGCATTACACACATTGTTTTTCATAGCATGAGCATAGCATATATCAGATTATTGATGTATTAAGATATTAGGTCAAGCAAGAGGAAGATCACTCATTAGCATAGATGCTTGATTAGCTAAGTAAGATATGAAAAAAATAAAAATTATATAATCAAGCAAGCAAACTATAAAAAGATGTATCATAGCATAAATGAGTTATTAGAGTAGTTGATATAAAATAGAAGTTAGAACTTGAATTAAATCAACAAAAATTGTCTTACCAAAACAACAACAATAATAGAAACAAAAAAAAAAATGATGATGATATGATGATGATCTTGAATTTACTCCCTTTAGCATACTCTCCCTGTTTTCACGCACATGATTTTCTTCTATTTCTTCTCCCACTTTTGTCATCAACAAAAGAGGTGTGTGGAAATTCAGGAACACCATCATCAAGCCATAGCGTCTTAACTATTGAAGAATTTCTAACATAAGTGCTTCATGTCTTCGTGATAAAGCTTCATCTAATCCAGGGGTTGTTGATGAGGCATTGTTCTCGCAGTAGCACTTGTACTTTGTGAAGCTTGGCTGTCCCTTGGTCAGGTTGGCTTGATAAGGGATTAGCATTCCTGAGCATGAGATAGGTCAAGAGAGGGAGCATAGAGAGCATTGACCTGAGGTGAGTTCTACTTAAGTTGTCATTTGATGACTCATTCTTTGAAGGTATCTCCTCCTTAGAAGCAGATTTTGAATTAGAAGACCGTAAGCTTGTCTCATTCTCAAAATTAGAGGCCACACATGATCTACAGCGAGCACCCATATTTGATAATTATTTCAAGGCCTTTTACTCTCATTGAAAATGTCTTCAAGAAGTATTATTCTTCTTATCTTTCCTCTTCCCTCAATTCTCTCGCTTCCTTTTCAAAGCTCCATCTTTTATTCGAGCCTTTGTCTCTTGACACCAAATGTTGCAACAATGGTAGGCCTCCTTAGGGTTCTGCAGGAGTTGAAAGTATACAGTACCTTCCATATACTCATACCACTTGTTTGCTAGGGTAATAAGTATTCAAAGATCTTGGTCGCAAAATCCCATAAGGAATAGCAATATTTCTCCTTTTTAGAGAGATGACACTCAACATCTCAAAGATTAATCTAGGCAAGTTTACCTTTCTTTGCCAACGACAAAATAGTAGCATGAGTCCATCCCAACAGAAGATGCATACTTCCTATACGCGAAAGAGAGAAAACTGGATTAGGGTGAAGTTTGAGCCTTGGAGTTTAACATAATAGTGTTTATCTCCTGAGGTTGATGTTTGGGAGAGTTCATGCGACATTTAGAACCTCTTCTATTGTGACACCAAGGGTCATAAACTAGTTCTCCTAGATAAGCATCTAACACCTTCGTTGGGAGCATTGATGGTGTTGGAGAGGTCATATGCTTAGCTCCAAATCAACACTTCAAATATAAGAGGTTAAAGGAGTCAATACGTACCAACTAGAAATAGAAAGCGGTGACCATCCTAGTGAAAACTCGATCGGTTATGTTGAAAAACCCTTCCATCCCTGGAAAGAGACAACTTTCAATAGGATAAGAATCTAAGTCATCAGCTCCTATGTTATCCCTTTGTAAGGGGCTATTGGTCATGAGAAGTTATGAGCATAGTGATGTTGATGTAACAGTTAGTTAAACATGAGAAGTGTTCCCATTTTAGCGATGTGATTGTCAAAATGCTTGCCTTTAGCCATTGATATGATTGTGAAGGTAGAGTAAAAAAGTTAAAGCTTGAAAAGATTTTGGGTATGGATGAGGTGAAAGTAGAGGGTTTGAATTACACGAAATGTAGGCTTGAGAGAAACATGTTGCGGTTATAGAGAGGAGAGGAAATGGTTGAGGTAGCGTGTTTGTGGTTGAAGACGAAGGTAAAGAGGTGATGTGTAAGGAGAGGCGGTTATTTAAGAGATGTGATGATTCGCTGAAGGTGAAGCGATGCGAGAGAAACTCAAAAGAGTGGGAATTATCCTCCTTTTTCATCATTTTTCATAAATAGTGGTTTCTGATTTTGTAGAGACTTTCTGAAGGTCTTTCTTTCTAAGCTTCACTATGCACTTTCTGACCCATTAGAGCCTTACCACATACTCAACATAAGCCTATCTTCATATATTGAATCCTATGACCCTATATATTATTCATTTTTTGATCCTTATCTCTTCTTTCTAGCCATCTATCTTCTTTCTTATCAACCCATCTTCTTTCTAAACTTAGAGGGAATTTGATCTTCAATTTGATACTTGGTCTTGCAAATTGTTTTCTTCTTTGGGCTTAGACTAGGAGTTATAGAGAAAGAGTATCCAAGATGGTTTGTGTATGAATGCTTATGTAGATTTAAAAAACACTTAAGTTTAAAAGCTTTTTTAAAACACAAAACCGATCTTCAGCTAATGGCTTTGTGAATATATCTGACACTTGGTCTTCGATATTCACAAACATTAACTCAACATCTCCTTTCTAAACAAGATCACGGATAAAATGATGTTTAACATCAATATGCTTGCATCTAGAGTGCTAAATATGATTTTTAGCAAGGTTAATAGCACTAGTATTATCAAGGTAGATAGGAATTTTGGAATACCTCAAGTAATAGTCTTCCAACTGGTTCCTTATTCACTGTATCAGGGTGCCACAATTTATAGTAGCTATATATTCAGCCTCATAGTAAAGAGAACAATTGCATTTTTCTTTTTGCATGACCATGTGATCAGGCTTTTTCTAAAGAAACGGCAGTAACCACTATTTTTTCCTCAATTCTATCTCCAACAAAATTAGCATCACAATAACCTACAATCTCATAAGAAGTTCCTTTTTCATACCACAAGCTAAGATTAGTAGTACCTAATAAATATCGAAGAATCTCTTAACAGCATTTAAGTGTAATTGGTTTGGGTTAGATTGAAATCTAGCACAAATTCCCACACTTAATTGAATGTCCGGGCTACTAGTTGTATAGTGGACTAATCATACCATGATAATTACTTTTGAAACCTTTTCACCATTCTCATAAGCATCAACGATTTGAGATGGGTGCATGAGGGTCATTAGTTTAGCTTGATCCATATTAAATTTCTTCAAAAGCTCCTTTGTATATTTTTCTTGATGGATCAAGGTTCCTTCCTTTGTTGCATTATTTGCAAACCAGGAAGAATTTTAGTTCACCCATCATAATCATCTCAAATTCACTCTGCATTAATTTTGAAAATTGTCATAGAGAGAATGATCAGTAGTGCCAAATATGATGTCATCAACATATATTTGGGCAATTAAGATTTATTATCTTGTTCAAGAGTAAAAAGAATAGTATGAACTTTACCTCTCTTGAACCCATTCTTCAGCAAGAAGTCTCAGTCTATCATACCAAGCTTGAGGAGCTTGTTTCAAACCACAGAGTTCCTTTATTAACTTGAAGACATGGTTAGGAAGGTCTTCATTCTCAAAATCAAAAAGCCTTCACATAAATTTCCTCAAAGAAAATCCATTTAGAAATGCAGACTTAACATCCATTTGGTAGAGAATGAATCCTTTGAAGGTAGCAAAACCAAGTAGCATTCTGATGGCTTCAAGCCTAGCTACTAGTGTAAAGGTTTCATCATAATCAATTCCTCTTGTTGATTATAATCTTATGCAACCAATCTTCTTTGTTCCTGATAACTTTGCCAGCTTCATCAAGCTTATTCCTGAACACCCACTTTGTACCGATGATAGTCTTTCCCTTCCGTCTTTCAACAAGTGTCCAAACTTTGCTTTTCTCGCACTAGTCCAGTTTTTCTTGCATAGCATCCACCCAACTTTGATCACTCAAAGCCTCTTCAATGCATTCAGGTCAAATGGTGGAGATGAAAGCCCAATTTGACATTTTTCTAAAGGATGATTTGGTTCTCACACCCTTAGAAATGTCTCTTAGAACTCTGTTTAAACTGCCTTTAATCAGAAACTCCATTGTAGTTTTTATAGCTTTGAAGAACTTCAGCTTCTCTTCATCTTTAGATTGCTTTTCTTCATGTTTAAGAAATGCTACTTTCTGATTGCTTTGGAGCTTTGAGCAAGCTTTCTAAAGTGCTTATGTTTTGGAGCTTACTTTCTAAAGGTTTGTCTTTCATCTTCCTGCTATCAAAAGCTTCCTTTAGACTTATTCTTTCAAGACTCTCTTCCAGTTCTTTGAGATCATCGCAAAGTCCTTCTTGAGCTTTTAAACTTGATGTGAATAGTTTCTTCAATGCATAGCATTCTCTTATTGTTCACTCTATAAGCTTTAGAAGGAAGTATCCTAGGAAATACCATCGTCATATTTAGGATGAAACTTTGCAAGTTTATCCCTGGTGTTAAGGATAAAACATCATAAGCCAAAGATATCAAACCATGAAATGTTGGGTTTTCTACCCATCCATAGCTCATAAGGAGTTTTATTGAGGATTGGCCTTAGAAAGATTTTGTTTTGTATATAGCATGAGTTGTTTACAGCCTTTGCCCAAAAACCTTTTGATAAACCACTTTCTAAAAGTATTGTTCTAGCCATTTCCTAAGCTTATGTTTTTCTTTTCAGCAACCCTATTTTGTTGGGAGTTCTAGGTGCAGGAAACTCATGGAGGATGCCATGGTTTTCACAAAACTCTTCAAAAATATGATTCTCAAATTCTTCTCCATGATCAGTTCTAATAGAGATGATTTGGGAATTTTTTTCTATGCAAATGTGTTTTGCAAAAACATTGAATCTTTCAACCACTTCATCCTTAGAAGCTAGAAAGAAAACCCATGTGAATCTGGAGTAGTCATCCACAAGGATAAGACAATATCTCTTTCCACTAAGACTTGCACTTTAGTTGGTCCAAAGAAATCCATGTGTAAAAGCTTAAGTGGTCAAGTAGTTAAAACCACATGCTTATTATGGAAGAAGCTTTGGTTTTCTTACCTTTTTCAGAAATCACAAGTTGAGTCCTTGTCAAATCTGATCTTTGGTAGGCCTTTAATAAGCTCTTTAAAGAGACTTAGAAATGAGCTTCATATGAGCATGCCCAAGCTTTTTATGCCATAACCACTTATCATTCGTGAAGGATGAGACATTTTACATCTTGATCTCTCATATCATCAGGAATAACACATATGTGTTATCATGCCTCTTGCCAGACAAAATAACTTGTCCAAAATGGGACTAACTATTTTGCATGCATGGGCATTAAAAATGACATTAAACCTTGGTCAGAACTGGCTAATACTTAATAAATTGTGAGACAAACCATCAACAAGCAAAACATCAAAAATTCAGAATCATCCTCACCAATATTTTCTATACCTCTAACCTTAGCCTTACCCCCATCAGCAAACTTTACAAATCTAGAGATTTAGGTCATAGATTTCTGAACCACTTTCTGGATAGGACATGTGCCTTGAGTAGCCACTATCCATATACCATTTGTTGTCATGTTCTACATGTGTTCTAGACAAAGTTGCAACAAACAGTTTTCAT
This sequence comes from Dalbergia oliveri, assembly GCA_030441495.1. Lineage (NCBI taxonomy): Eukaryota > Viridiplantae > Streptophyta > Magnoliopsida > Fabales > Fabaceae > Dalbergia > Dalbergia oliveri. The sequence continues at coordinate 599,035 of JAMLFY010000009.1, forward strand.
TTTAAGTACCTAGATTTTCTTGGGTCCTCTTAAGTTAGTCTTTTGATAAACTTTTTTTTCATGAAGCATTTGTCAGGTGGATGTGCCTTTTAAAATAGAAAGTACAAGAAGCCTTGTTCTTTACTTTCTTGGGGAGAGTTTTTTACTTTCTCATCAAATTCTTCTTCATATCCCAACCTAGTTTTTTAAAATATGGTCGTTGACCTCAGCACCAAATCAAAATTTTTTATCTTTTCACCATTTTTTCTAGGTTAGATTTAAGAAGCTTTGAAGTGTTTTCAAGCTAAGATAACATTCTGAGTGTTTTCACTTTTACTTGCAACTTTAATTCTAAGGCATTGAATTTTATAATAGAATCTTGTTTTCTCATCAGTTCTTCTTTTCAAGCCTTGGATTCTCAGCTTTTATCATGGCCATTTTAAGTTCTAAAACACTCTTTTTATTTTCCTTTTTCAAGTTGAGATGGTGAGAAGAAAGTCTAAGAATCTTCAACCAATTCTTCATATAAAGATAAAAGTTCATCATAGGAAATATTAGAATTGTTTACCTCAGGTTCACTTTCAATGAGTAGTCTCCATAAGGCAAAGGTTGGCAACATCCATCTCTTTCTAATTTCTGATCCTTCCTTTTATTCCTTAATTTGCTCCATGTGGCCAGTATGCCTTTCTTCCTAGACACGAACTTCTTCTGTGGGCCTTTGAGTTTAGGACATTCTAGTTTGAAGTGTCTTTTCTCCCTATAGTTGAAGCGGTGATACTTTCAGGTTTCACCTTGCCTTTCTGTCCTTCCTGAGGTTGATGTCCTTTCTTCTCTTCATCTTGCCTCTCCAAGCCTTGGACATCTTCCTCACCAGCATGGAAAGCTCGTTTCATATTCTTCTTTGTCTCATCATCAGTTTTTTCCTCTTCATAAGAGGTTTCGGCAACTTTCATTGCTTTGACTTTTTTTACTTTTGATGAGATGACTTTAAGGCTAAGGACTTGCTCTCCTTAGTGGATTCACCATGCCTGAGAGTTTGAAGGTCTTTTTGTTAGCTCCATAACCCTCAGAAAGCTTTAAGACAATATGTTTTGAATGGCAACAAAACCAATTTAAAGAAAACACTTTGAAGAACGACTAATGTCTACCTTGAATTTCTTGGCATAGCATACAAGTATTAGGATTGCATAACATGGACTTGAAATGAGAATAATTTCACTTTGCATGTGCAAACATGATTTATCTCATATAAAGAGAATGAACTTAATAGAAGTGAATATTATATTGTGCAAAGTACGCATATATGCCTTAGATAAAAGGAAAGTAATTAGTACAAGAAACCAAAAAACACTTTGAAGAACGACTAATGTCTACCTTGAATTTCTTGGCATAGCATACAAGTATTTCCGGATTGCATAACATGGACTTGAAATGAGAATAATTTCACTTTGCATGTGCAAACATGATTTATCTCATATAAAGAGAATGAACTTAATAGAAGTGAATATTATATCGTGCAAAGTACGCATATATGCCTTAGATAAAAGGAAAGTAATTAGTACAAGAAACCAAGGTGTGGGACTTCAGAATGTAGGACGGGCTTTAGAAAGTACACCTGAAATGAAGATATCCATCAAACACTAAAACCAAAGTATTTTACCACCTTCAATCATAACACTCGCAATATTTTGTTCATCAACAAGCCATGATCGAAGATAAAAAATCCAAGAATCATTAATGAAATGATACTGCACATCAAAAACTTACTTACAATAATACTATGTTCTTTATAAGAAACGAAGGGAAGTTTTGAAATTCAAATTTGAATTTGAAAAGTCAAAATCCAGATGACTAAAGCGGCGTGTCATCTCTTTTGCCACCATGGTTAACTACCACGCTTCTAGAAGAAAGAGTTTAGAAACCATGTTCAGAAAGTAAGAGTAGTCTCTAAAGTAGCATTAGAAACCTCAATGTAATGCCCGGGAACGGCAGGATGATCAGTTTGAGAAGGCACAAACAAGAAGGCTCCTTACCTCCAAGCGGAAGGGTACATGAATGAACTGATTATACACCCGAATGAGAGATCCGTCTCTATAGATATGGGACTATACAGTTAAGGAGGACTTATATGAATTGATTGGTGCTATCTATGCCACAAAGATGCATCTTTCTTCGGTATCCCATCACGGAAGAACTCCAGGTTAAGTGTGCTTGACTTAGAGCAATTTTGGGATAAGTGACCTCCTGGAAGTTTTCAGGAAGTGTGTGAGTGAGGACAAAGCATGTTGAAAAACTCGTGTTGATTTGTGGGGACAAGTCATCAATCCATAAAGCGGTAGGGATGTTACAAATGGTATCGAGCCTCACCTTTCAAGTACGGTGTGGTTCGGAGACAAACCAAGCGGAAGCTGGTGGGCATGTAATACAGGGACAAGGCAGGGAGTGAGTCGGAATGAGAAGGCATAGACAAGGGGCAGCCCCTACCTCCAAGCGGAGGGATACATGAATGAACCAATTACACACCCAAATGGGAGGGATGCTGAGTCTATAGATATGAGACTATACAGTTAAGGAGGACTTATATGAATTGATTGGTACTACCTATGCCACAAAGATGCATCATTCTTTTTGGTAGCCCATCACGAAGAACTTCCAGAGGTAAGTGTGCTTGACTTGGAGCAATTTTGAGATGGGTGACCTCCTGGGAAGTTTCCAAGAAGCATGTGAGTGAGGACAAAGTATGGAAAGACCCGTGTTGGTTTGTGGGGATAAGTAGTCAATCCATAAAGCGGCGGGGATGTTACACTTAATCTTACAATGGCTTCTACGACGCCCTGACAACAGATAGGCTACTCTTCTAGATTGCTTTTCCGCGACACAAATGGATGATTAACACGAGTCACTTTGAGATCTGATCAAAGGCAACAGTCACAAGGAAGATCATCTATAAATAGAGATGTGCTTTCAAAGTATATAGATTAACAACACAAAGAGCAAAAACTCTCTGAAAATTTCTCCTAATCTGCTTGTAGATTTCATTACATCTAGTAATCATTTCCTTTGATTGTAAAAATCTTTTTTCTATGTTCCTTCAGTATTTATATGTTCTTCTTAGAAAGAATACTTAGAAAGGAGTCATTCAAGTGTTTCTAGATTTTTCTTTGTAAATCTTAAAGAAACTTTGTAACACCCTAACTTTCACCTAATACGCTAAAGTCGCATTCGGCTAATTATTAGCGGTTACATCTTCGTTTCAGAACTTGACTTGGCTTTCTTTAAAATACAAGTACTGAAAATACGGCTAAATTTTTTCTTTTTGAACTTAAGACTTAAAATGCGAGCCACGCATATGCATAAGGCCCAACTTCTAAACAAGAAACATAACAACTAGGTATACATTACCATAACAATCATAAATAAACCATAGAATAATCATAACATAAATTATAGTAGTATATCATAATCATAACATAACAACGATGTCCTCATAAATATAAGCACATCTAGGGTTATCAATTACACCAAATAACTTTTAACTAATGCAAAACAAGGTATTAGCAAAGCTAGTTAGTCTTCATCCTTCCACTGCGCCTCTTTTGTAGGTGGCGTGATTCCTATGCCCGCGCCTCAACGTAGATCACGAACGATCGGCATCAATCCCTTCTGGAGATAACGGAAGGAAAGACAAAGGAGCGAGAATTACTATCAAGATTCTCAGTAGGGCTTCCCAACTCTAACACGAGTGTTATCGTTGTCCCCAAGCCACTTGGGTTTCGTTAACAAAGAGTGTTCATGCATAGGTTCAGTTTTAATTTCTCAAAGCTTATTATCCAAGTGGGTTTCTTTAGCATGAGTCTTGATGGTATGAATGCAACAGATATTTTATGTATGCATGGTAATACTTGAGCATGATAGTACACGTAGATAACACATTCACTTAATTAAAGCATCAATGAAACATATGCATGTACGTCTTTTACTTTTCATACTTGAACTCCATGAGTTCCTTTCATAACTTTTCCATTTTTCCACCCTCATTATGGTCACCAAAATCCACCCAACATGCCGGCCACTCACGATTTTATCATGGTCACCAAAACTCCTAATCACCTATCGCCTAGAATGAGCTTATCCTAACTAGCCGTCGCTAGATTTATACGGGTAAAGGAGGGAATCATATTTCTTCTTGGATAAGCCCGTACAACCCTTAACTCGGGAAGTCATAATGGGATCATTTCCACATTATTGTAACACCCTAATAATTAACCCAATACACCTAGGCGGATCTGATTAATTACTAGACTTTACTCTTTGCTTCAAGTTCCTTAATCATGCTTTGAAAATACTTAGTGAAATTACGAGCCATTTTTTTTTAAAACATAATTGAAAACGTGAGCGCTAACGTGAATGATTTAGCAAAATTTAAAAGACACATAGGAATTTACAAATATCACATCATAATATATTGGCTCCATCATATAAGCATCCATAATTACATATCATATAGATATTTTGCCTACCAAGAATAAGACTAAGTGTAGGCAATCTAATAAGACATAAATAATATATGGATGGAAGGACATCCATTAATGGCACCTAGTAATAACACTCCAGGGATAGGGATAGATATCTGAATATACGAGTGAAACTAATTAAAGTTAACTAGGGTAAAAGCCTCAATGTGATTCACGAACGCTTCCTTCTTTTCTGAAGACGAGATGGAAAGAAAAATAGAGGGAGTGAGAAACTTATAAAGAATCTCAGTAGGGTACTCACTTCATGATGCATTGTGTCATCATCATCGTCCCCAGGAACCTCGGGTTATTATGAAATAGTGAGCATGCTAAGATTGATTTATTAAGTTCGAAAATATACTTTACGAGGTTCGTCCTTTAATCATGCGTCTTATAATGCATCATAAACTTAGCATGTCATGTTTATAATGAACTTTTCCTTTTATCAACACATCGTATTCTTCATCATCATATCATAAATACTATGCATAAAAGAACATCATATTTCTCATCATCAAATCATAAATACTATGCATAGAAGAACATCATATTTCCCATCATCATCTCATAAAATGCTATGCAGAAGAACATTATACCATAATAGCTATGTACAAGACATGGTGCACATATTTCATTCCTTTAGTGTCCTAGGTGACTTAAAATCTTGTCATTATCATCATTATTTTCCTTGGGGCCACCCTATACTCCACCCTTTTGGGAGTAATCTAGGTTATGAGCTCATACCTTACTAGTCGTCACTAGCATATACTTATCCCTTTTGATAAGTTAAAATCCAACTCTACCCTTTTAGAGAACGGGCTAGGGGCAAGAATCACCTTTTCACCACCTATAGTCTGATGGGTCTAAAGGATCATTTTCTCAAGATCACCTTTTCACCACCTATAGTCTGATGGGTCCAAAGGATCATTTCCTCATGAGTTTAAGTCACCATTAAGTCTTAGCATGTTATATCATAATCATCAAGATGCATGAACATTCTCATTGTTTGCAATAGCAATTATAACATGCAAGCCATGAAATCATTCAATAATATCAAATCTTCATAGGCATTACATCATCATATAAGCTGACATTCCAAAGCATCAAAGATGTCATCTAAAATTTTCAGGTAAAGCTCCCTAAATAACCGAAACTCTAAAATTGGGTAACCTTAATTATCAAACTAATTACTTATGCATCTAAGGGATTTATTACCATCAATTATAAGCCTTAGAACATTATTAGACTATATGGGGTAGCATAGATAGTAAGTTGTTCTTAAGGTTTTAGTATGCTTGAAGTTATGTTTTTAACCCTTTCTTTACCAACTTTCCCTATGATGCTAAAATTAATTACTAAACCAATTATGAATCATTCTCCCTTATCTAAACATAATAAAATCTGGTTCTTAAGGTCACTAAAGGCTCTGGATAGGATGCATAAATTTCATTCTCTAAAGTTCTAGAAATCTTGCTTTTACCGATTTTCTAGGAAGCTAGTTTTATCTCTAACATGCATAGAATCATTCCTTTAGCAATAAACCATAATTATCACAACTTCAAACATATTAAATCATCATCATTTATGGTACTAATCTCATATTAAAGCCGAATCATGAACCTCATATAATTGTATAAAATCACATTTTAAGTGAACATAAAATATTAGTTTCCCGTAGAATCCTTGCAAAGCTTTAAAAATCTTTTAGAAACTAATTCTTTTTGAAAGAATCTTCATAATTAAAATTCTCACTTAAGATAAAAGGAGCAAGTCTTGAGCTTAAGAGATTTATGTGATATCTTAGAATCATAAACATGCTATGCAACCTCATTTTAATCTTGTCATTATAAGGTGATAACTTGGAATTATAAACATGATATGCAAATCCATTTCTTTATCTTTAAGATTTAAGGTGATGACTTGAAAATTAAACATGATGCAAGAGCTTGAAATATAAACATGATGCAAGAAACTGGAGCGGTAGTCCGCAGGACCAGTGGAGGGAGAAGAATCTTAGAAGGAAGCGGCGGTAATCCGCACTGGACCGTGAAGGGAGAAGAGAATTATTATTACATCTTTAAGCTCCAATCTCAAGACTTCTTAAAGAATCAATTCTTTAACTCCAATAATCTTATTTCTTTGCTTGTGATACTTGGGCAAGTCTTTGAGCTCTAGGATCTTTAGGTGATGACATAAAAATAAACATGTCATGCGTTGATTCTTTTAGCCATTATAAAATAAAGTGAGAACATAAAATAAATATGAGATGCAACTTCTTTATTATCTTTAGAGATTAAGTGACAACTTGAAATATAAACATGAAATGCAAACTTGGAAATTTAAACATGAGTATGCAAGTTCATTTATTCATTCTTGAAATTTTAGTGATGACATAGAAAGTAAACATGATTATGCAAGGCATAAACTTAAACATGGATGCAAGTTCATTTGATTTCTTTACTAGAGCTCCTTCAAGACTTTATAGAAATACAAATTCAATATATATATCTTAACAAGACAAAGTGAGAAATACATCTTTCAAATTCTAAACTCAAGATCATAAAATCATCATAAAAACATCATTCTTTAAAGTTTTGCATCAAGTGGAACTTTCAAGCTTTAGAGGCCTAACTTGTGATGGATTCACAACCCACCTTCAAGGTCCTCATCATCAAGCCATCATCTTAGTCCCACCTAGGCCATATGGCTGAATTGGTTAAAGAAAAGGAAGAAGAAAACCAAATGGAAAAACTAGAGAAAATCCATGAAATCATCATTTTGAACCAAGAACAACACTTAGCAAAACATAGAAATAAACTTAAAAACAACTCCCTACCTAATCTGATTTGAAGGAAAGGAAGAGAACTTGGTTTCTTGGAGTGAAATGAAAGAAAATATTCTTGAAAGGTTGAAGAAAGAATTTCAGCCAAGGGGAAGAAGAAAGAAAGCTTTTGGTGCTTAGGAAAAACTAGAAGTTGTGTAATTTTTGAGCAAGCCCTAAGACTTCTAAGCATGCCTATTTATAGAAGAATTCAAGCTCATGAATGGACAAGAGGAGGAGGAAAATCTGATTAAATTTGAGGAGGAGACAAGGAAGGAAAAATCATCTTGTTTGGTGGCTTAAAACATGGAATCATGTTTCATGTTCCATGTTTTATGATTTTGGCATTATGTTTTAGTGCATTATCTTGCAATAATTCTAATGATTATGGCTGAATAATTTCGTGCATTACAGCCTCATGGAAGAGGGTTTTGTGTGTTCCATGTATTATTTAGGTGTAGGCAAGGTATTCATGCAATTTAGAGAATTTACGGTTAAGGGCTTAGGTGAATTAGTAAGCAATTTGAGTGTTTTAAAGCAATTTTAGGTTCTAATCAATTTAAATAAATAATTTTGACTCTAGATTAATAATTAGAATTTAATAAGCTTTAATTTGAGCCTAATATTGCTTAGGTTTCGTTCAGCGAATCAAAAATCTCAAAATTTGTAAAACTACAAAAGGGCAAAACATTTTACTTAAAAATTGCCGACCACCCGAGCTTAACCAATGGTTAATCATGGCTTAAAAACACCTTTTAACACATTTTAGTGAGGTTCGGGCTAATTGGCACGCAATAAAGTTAAAACGCATAAGGGCGTTTTGGTCATTTCGCGTCGAAGCTCAAAATTAGGATTCTTCTCCTCTATTAACACACATAACACAAACAATCCCTTATTAACATCAAAACATCCCCTTGAGGATGGGTGGGGCCCACGATCCTCATTTTCTGAGTAAAATAACCTCAGGGCATTTTGGTCATTTTACATACAGAAAATTGGGGTTTGCAATACTTCACGAATTGCTCCTAACTTCTCTTCTAACGTTATATTCCTTTATTAAGGATTGTTTGGTCTCAAATTTTATATAATATTTACCTACGGTAATTCGGTAATTCTAATGACAGTAAAATTACAGTAAAAATTGGGCGTTACAATTATCATATCCTTTATGGATACAACATGAGCATACAACCTTAAAGCTCACATAACATATCCTTCATTCACATTTCATATTCTCATGCATTTTAAACGTGACATACCACATCATCACATCATCATGCCACATAACATTTCATACTTAAGATATTAACATAGTCACATCATTAAGAATATTCACTCGCCTCATACTCACATCACACCTCCTACTCTTTATGGTGTCTTATGTTTTCCATTGGTCTTAAACTTATGTTCCAGCTGTCCTAATACCCATATTACATCTTTACTACACCTAAGAGATCGTTACTTATATTTCTCACTAGGATTTAGGCTTACTAAAATTCCATACAACATTATGCATTTTGGGCAAGAATTATTTATGATTACGGGTTTCTAGAATTTTTGTTTTAGACCCTTTTTAAGATCCGTCTTCGCCTACGGCTTTATGATTAACTCCTAAACCACTTATGAGGGATTTCCTACACATTTTCACTAATTATAAACCACTTCCCTTAGTTTTTAAGCATGCTGGAACAAAATGCATATCTTGTGCATTTAAGCATTCTAAAATTCTCATTTTTAATCCTTTCAAGTTACTTATTCATTTCTAACTTCTCTAAATCGATCCTTGCTTCACTCAAACATAATTTTACACATTTTAACACCTTAGAATAGCATTTATAGTAGCCAATCATGAAGGGCAGAAAAAATCATAAGCCCATAAAATCACATAATCTCTTGAGTTGAAATGCATATAAGTTGCTAGTTTTCTCTTGGGACATTTTAAGAACAAAAAGGTGTTCTGGTAATCGATTACATGTTCCTAGTAATCGATTACCAGAGCTAAATTAATTCTGGGTTCAAAACAATTGGGTAATCGATTACATACAATGGTAATCGATTACTAGGTTAATATTTTGGAAAACTAAAGAACATAAAGTAATGAATTACACTATCAGGTAATCAATTCAGGTTTGCAGAACAAGTTCTGGGCATGAAGAATAGCCGTGGTAATCAACATTGCCTCTGGTAATCGATTACAGACCAAAAGTCCTTCAAAATTTTCTGGTAATCGATAACATTCCTGGTAATCGATTACCAAAACCTAAAAATTTGAGAAAACATGATTTTTGACACATTCCAAACTATTTAAACACCTTGAGGCCTCATAAAATAGTTTTTCAACATTTTTTTGAAATCATTCATGTATTTTACAAAATCAAACCATTATTAAATCATACTAAAACTCATCCATTTCTTTTACTAGAGTTTCCTTTTTAGGATACTTAGGCAAGTCTTTGAGCTCTAGAATATTTAGGTGATAACATAATCTTAAACATGCTATGCACTTTATTTTACTCTTCATTAGAAAGTAAAGTGAGAGCATAAAATAAATATGAGATGCAACTTCATTATTATCTTCAAGGATTAAGTGATGACTTGAAATATAAACATGAAATGCAAGCTTGGGAATTTAAATATGGTAATGCAAGTTCATTCATTTATTCTTGTGAAATTATTGATGGCATCAAAATAAACATGAGATGCAAGATATAAATTTAAACATGAATGCAACTTGTTTTTATCTTAACTAGAGCTCTTACAAGATTGTTAGAGGAACATAAACCTCAACCCATTATGCATCATAAGGCAAGCTTTAGAGTTCTTAGCATCTAGACTTCAAAGGAAGTCTTAAGGTTTGAACTTCATCATCAAGCTTAAGGAAATGGACTCAAAGTTCAACACTTTGTCTAAACAAAACTACAAGGGCTAAGTCATATTCTTTATTTTATTGCTCATGGGCTTCAATCTAGATTAAAACTCTTAGAACGGCCGACCAACTTTAAGGTTGGCAAGGGTAAGCTTAAAGCTCTTTGAAATCATGTGATTAATTTTCTTTAACAAAACTTTTGTGATCTCCTTTACATTTTTAGCAAACTTTGTTCAAACCAAAGCAAAGGAAACCAAAATCATGAAGAGGAAAGGAAAGAAAACCACAAACTTTAGCAAGGAAGAAGGAAGAAATCAAGGCATGTATGGTCCAAGACCAAGTTGTTTCAAGCTTTAGAGGTTTCTTACATGACAACAACAAGTCATTATCTTGAATCCTCATCATCAAGCTCATGTTTTCTTTATGAAAGGGCCTCTTAGCCGAAAAAGAAAGGGGAAGGGAAAAGAGTTTGAAACCAAGAGAAAAACTAGAACTTTCTTAAAAACACAAGCAAAAACATTAAAACAACACCCTACCTAAGAAGTTTTGAAGAAAGATGTAAGGAAGCTTTGTTTTCTTGATGAAAGGAGAAAGAAATCCTCTTGAAGTCTTGAGGAAGAACTTGGCCCAAGTGAGGGAGTTTGAGAGGAAATGAAAGGATTTTTCAAGAAGTGTGAACTTACCAAGTGAACCAAAGTATGATAAGGTTCATCAAGGCTTGGTATTTATAGAAGATGGAGAGCTCATGGATGGCCTTTGAGGGGAGAGTGGCAGGCCATTTGAGGAGGAGAAGGGAAATATCTCTTGGCCAAGGCATGGTCTTAGGCATGGTGTTGGGCATGGGCAGGCATGGGCAAGGTATGGTGGAAGGCATGGCTTTTTAGTGTGTAAACTAAATCAACATGTGAGGAAAATGAGGGAGATTTCGGCAGCCTTATGAGCCAAGAGGGAGGAAATTGTTTCATGTAATTGTGGTTTAAAGGTGTGTTTAGGTGTGTCTTTGATTAGGCTTTTGATTAGGGGTTTATAAGAAGGTGTTTAGGTAAGATAATTGGTTAATTAGGAAGGTCAAGACTTGATTAGGAGGGTAATCTTACTAGATTAGTAATTTAACATAATTCTTTTGATCAAATGAGGTATGGCACAATTCTTTAATTTAAGGAATTGGAGAGAGAAATACTATTCAAGATTCCATAACTATGAATCTTGAATTAAAGAATGCAATTAGAGTTTATCTAAGCAATCTTAGGTTCTAATTAACCTTAATAAATTATTTTGACTCTAGATTAATTATAAAATAAATTAATCTTCAATTATAGCTTAATATTGCTTAGGTTTGCTTAATTGCGTCATTAGGCTCACTGTACACTGTTCTAAGGGCAAAATGGTAATTTCACACTAAAACTGCTCGGACCTTCGTTGACTAAACATAAAAACCACTTATAAACATCATTTAAAATCTTTTGGTAAAGTTGGAGCTCACAGGCATGTAAACGATGAGAACAGCCACAGGGCGTTTTGGTAATTTCAAGCATCGAAACTCAAAAATGAGATTCTTCTCTCTATTACCACACATAACATATAATCCCCTATCAACATCAAACATCCCTTGAGGATAGTAAGAACCAGCAATCCTCATTTTGGGTAAAATGATCTTAAGATATTGGTCATTTGTACACGGGAAATCAGGGCTCTTGAGTGTAGGTTAGTTTGAATTGCAAACCCAAACACAAACCTTTATATCCTCGATCCAGGTAGTGATGATGTAGCTTAGCTTGGAAGGGCTAGTCAAAGACTACTGCAATGACAGGAAAGGTGTTTTACTAATCGACTTAGCTTGGAAGGCTATTCAAAGCTATTGGTTCGTTTGAAGAGGCTATGAATAACTACTTCAGTTCAGCTTGAAGAGGCTACTCATAACTACTTGGTTTGTGACATAGAGGTTGTCTCCTGGCCAATGGTGAGAGCTGGGAAGGCTATTGTAAAGACTATCCTTGTTCTTTCTCTAGAGAAGGTTTAGTGGAACTCAACCTTTTGAGATTTTTTATGTACAGGTTGGCCATGTAACACCCTAATTGACCTGACACGCCTAAGACGCGCTTAGGTTAATTATTAGTCGTTCTCGTTTTAGTTCTTACTTTAAATTTTGAAAATACCTTAGTGAAAATACGGGTAAATTTTTTTTTGAACTTTAAAAAACAAAACATGAGTGTCGTACTACTTCTTATCTTGTACATAAAAAGGAAGAAGAAAATAACCAATCAAGGTATACATAAAGAGCAACATGATAAATCATAAACACAAATATATATATTATCAATAGTTAATTGTTCCACTTTGCATCCATCACATACATAAAGAAAGTTATAACATGCCCCCCAACAAAGGTTGGCTAAAATATAAGTCATCCTATAATATCCATGAATAAAATGCAGCTACAACAAGCTAAATAAAAGATCTATCTTCCCGTTCCTCCTACTCAGGCGCCTAGACTAGATAACCTCTAATAAAAAAAAAGCAAAAGAAGGTTATCCTTTATACTATATGTGCACGGGCACTATATGTAACACCCAAAAATTATTTAAAAATTAATTTGAGCTTTATTAGTCGTAATTTCAAAAATCTGATAGTTGAGTAATGATGAGGGCAGCGGACGTGTTAAAAAAAAATGAAGTAGGGTGAATAGTAACCTAAGGCCCAGACCAATTGGGACAATTCAAACCCCAGATTTGGACGAACAAATGCAGAAACTAGAAAGAGAGGGTTAAGGTTAAAATAATAAGGAATGAGAAGTTATGTAACATCCTAATAATTAACTCAACATGCCTGGGACGTATTCAGTTGATTATTAGATATTACTCTTTGTTCAGTTTCTTATAACATACTTGAAAATACTTAATAAAAATATGAGCCAATTTTTTTTTTTTTGAAAAACATAAACAAAACGTGAGCCGCGCATAACATAAGCAATTGAAAATGTAAAGCGTAACATGTAAAAAAGAAAAAAACATAGACGAAAACATCAAGACAAGCTCCATAAAAGATCATCCATTAGCACACATAATTAAACATATTATAATATACCATCCATGGAAGGTGAGTTAAGTTTAGTCCATCATAGAAAAACAAATACATAGGAAAGGAAAATACAAAGGAAAACATGCCTACCTAGTGCACTAAGATAGATAACCTCTAAAACAAAAGAAGGTTATCCTAAGCTAGTCATGGTATGTGCACTAAAGACCCTCCAGAGATCTACTATTGCTAGCCCTGAAAGGGTGAAACACAACCAATCCATGGGCAAAGCTCATTGGGAGTGGGCACACGAGGTGAAAACATGGGCTCCGGGGGCACATGGATGGTCTTAGGTGCCAATTCTCGCTAAGTGACCGTCTCCTCACTACCCTCCCTTATCTGGGGGAGTGGGGCAAAACTCTCGGAATCACGTGGATAGGCGAGTCCTTCATGGGTCAGTCTCAGAATGCCTCGGCAGGGAACATAATCCAGGAAATCACAAACGGCGAACCGGTGGTGTACGTATGAAGGATCCTCTCGTCTCATTACGCGCATGCTCAAAAAACCATGTCAACCGATTCCAGAAGAAAGAAAACGGAGCTATGACAGGGTGTGCAAATGACGTTCCATGAACATAAAGACTGGACAAAGCCCGTCCCTCAAAATGGTAAGCTAATGCTCGGGTCAAAATGAACCTCCCAAGTTAGGGTGTCAATGAGAGGACGAACATCGCTATCAGAATCTGAAGACATGATGGAAAGGGAGAAAGAGGGAGTGAGAATCTTACTAAAGAATCTTAGTAGGGTATCCTCCTATCTAAGTGACATCATCAACATCTTCAAGGACCTTGGGTTTATTATGAAATAGTGAGCATGAAAAGATTCATTTACTAAGTTCTAAAACATTAATTCCTGAGGCCTATTCATTTTATCATGAGTCTTGTAATGAATGCATCATACTTTATTATGATATGCACATCCATATCTTATCCAACACTTAACCTTATAGCATACATTCAACTTTATAGCAAACATGATGTGCATAGAGCATGATTCATGGATAACATTCCTTGGTTCTTTAGGTGACTTAAAGTTTAGTTCACTTTCACATCTTGGGCTACCCTATCTCTTACCTTTTGAGAGTACTTCTAGGTTATGAGCTCATACCTCACTAGTTTTTCCTAACGTATCTATCCCTTTTGATAAGTTAAAGTCATGACTTAATAAGTATGGGTTAGGGCAAGAATCACCTTTCATCATCTATAGTTTGATGAGTCCAAAGGATCATTTTTTCATGTTTTAAGTCACCTTAAGTCTTAGCATGTTATATCAAAGATGCAATACATAACTCATAAATATCATAGCTCTTCATATATTTCAAGCATAAGATCCCTACCAAATTTGTTTTCTTTAGTTGAAAATAAGGAAGCTTGATCTTGGAATGGGATGGTTATGTGTTTATGAGTTGAAAGGAGGTTGAGGATGGAGATGGAAGAGGAAGAAGAGAAAGCTTAAGTTGAGAGAATGCAAGAGTTCTTTTTTGACGCCAAGTCTTTGGCCAAAACGTAAATGGTAAAAATGAGAGTGTTTGTGAGTGTTAGTGTATTCGAAGAATTAAAATATGAAGATGAAGCAGAGGGAGGAACTTGGCTTCTTTGGGGCTTTTGGGAATTTTTATTTTTCAAGTATGTTAGGTGAATTAGAGATAGATTTGATTAGGAATGAGTTAGGAATTGGTAATTGGGTGTTTGAGTTGGTAACCAAGTGTTGAAGGCTTTTCAAGATATGATTAAGAGTGGTTTTGCATGCTAAGTTTGAATTAAACTTCATTAGTTTGAAATTCAAACTCCAACATGTTTCCTTGATTTAGGGAATTGAGAGAAAAAAATACTATTTGGCTTGATATAACATAATGTCTTTGATTTAAGAAGGGAATTTGATTTTCCTTAAGCAATCTTAGGCCTTAATTAACCTCAAACAATTATTTAGACTCAAAATTATTAATTAAAATTAATTTATCTTTAATTAGAGCATAATATTGCATGTATTACATTAATATTACATTAATTTATCATATAGCACTAGGGGCAAAATGTGAATTCACACAAGGACTCCTGGAACTTTCAGACATCATGCAACATTTATTATTAGCATTTTCGAACTCCAGGTGATGGGTTCGTATTCACTTACTCATTTCATTAATTAGCTCAGGGTACTGAATAATTTCACATATGTGAAAACTAGGAAATTAAGATTTTCATCTCTAACACATCCATTATACACTTAATTCTCTTCAAATATTAGACTAACCCCTTGATGATAGCCTACAACCCATGATTTTCAGGTAAAAGTTACCTCAAGGGCATTTTGGTCATTTTTGCACTCGAAAATGGGCATTACAGCAAACAGTATAAAACTCTGATAGTATCTCCTTTCTCCTTCATCTCTTATTTTATTTCTATTTGATTTGTTTATATTATTAGCTGAAAACTCACTTTCACGCGTTTATTTCATATTCATTCATAAAGTTCATTTTCTAAGTCACTAACGCTTTTCCACTGCACTTCAAGCTCATAGCTTGAATAGTATAGTAAACTTTAGAAGACAAGAAAAGAAAAGGCAAAGCACGATTAAATCCCCTTCTTGTACGCTCTCTTTGTAACACCCTAATATTTAACCCCAATACGCCTAGGACGTATCAAGACTAATTATTAGTTATTACTTTTCTTTAAATTCATTTACAAAATACTTCACGGAAAATACAGGTAATTTTTTTTTTGAAATGATTCATATAAAACAAAGTGCGAGCCTTTGCGCGTGACATATATACAACGTGAAGCGGAAGAACAAATAAAACATACAGAACATAAGCATTAAAGGACACATCCATCATAAACATCATTCCTCATCACATTAGATAACATAGTTTAGTACATCACAACAAAAATATAACAAAAATATAAAGTCTTACCCATACTAGTGGAGCTTGCAGCACAATAACATAAAATAAGAAACATGAACACAAATACATGGTAACAACCCCAAAAGATACTCCCAAGCTAAGACTTCCCTCCCTCGAGCTATGGACGACGCTCCTCATCCTCGGTGGCACATATCCAATGAACTGGGCAAGCTCCTGGATGCGTGAAGGCAGAAGGATGGGCAGCATGCCAGCCATGATGAGGGCGCATCTGGACGTCGTGCTAACCTCTCCGTCAGTCTCCTCGCTCCCCATCCGGACATCCATGGCTCCGCGGCGGGATCCTCGAGAAGGATGAGAAGGAGGATCCTCCTGATGGGTCGGTCTCCGAACGTCTCGGGCGAGGCACGTACTCGGGGTAACCTGACAGCTGGAAGATGGGAACGGGCGGCGTTTCTCTCGTCACGGGTTGCGTCCTTTCAAAAATCAGGTCGTCGCCAAAGGGTGAAGTCGGATTGAAGCGATAGCTGGAGACGGGGAAGCAAAAGGACGTCCCACGTATGCAAAATGCGTATAGCACAATGACCCTTGAAGTGGTAGGACTGATGCTCGGGATCATAGTGCAGCTCCACATGGGTGCGTCAACAAAAATCACGAACGACGCTCGATCTCTGAAGACGTAACGGAAAGAGAGAGAGGGGTGAGAATTCTTGCTAAAGAATCTCAGTAGGGAAATCCTCTATCCTAGTGTCATCGTTTGCGTCCCAACCTTGGGTTTATTATGAAAATGTTGAGCATGCATAGGTTCATTATGAGGTTTTCGCAAAGGTATTTATCCAAGGTCCATGTCTTTTATAATGATTCTTAATGCATGTATGCAACATAATATTTCATGGATGCATGGCAGTACTTTAGGTAAATCAAACAAATCAAAACAACATATATGTGGCATGTAACTTTCTCTTGAACATCTTCCTTTTCTCATACTTGTGACACCAATCATAATAGTAACCGCACCCTTAAACTAGGCTATGAGCTCATACCTTAACTAGTCGTCACTAGTTCTTACTTATCCTCTTGATAAGCGAATCATAAACATAATCATATTCATCATAATCATCATAATCCCGACTCCGAGTACGGGTAGGGGCCTAAGGATCACCCATCATGGGACTTTTTCCTTCTTCGAAACGCATCGACTGGTTAAGCCAACGACTTTGTCCGCTTCAGGCTAATGTCTATGCCTCACGGTTTTACCTTCTCTACGGAAGGGAGCACGTCTCGGTGTGCACCTTAAACATCATATATTTTCCTTCTTCGAAACGCATCGCTAGTTTAAGCCACCTGACTTTGTCCGCTTGAGGCTAATGCCTATGCCTCATAGTTTTACCTTCTCCTCAGAAAAGGAGAAGTACGTCTCGCATATTCGTTAAACATCATTTTTCTCAAAAACTTTCTTATGTCCCTCAAATTAACGGAAATTCGCATAACAGCTACTCTTCGAATTTCCTCAAATTTGAGTCATGCCACATAATTTCAGTCACATGCATCATTTTCATGGAACTTTCTCATTTCAAAACTTTCTAGTTCACATGAGCATATTTCTCAATTTCATTCATATGTCGAAATCTTATGCATCTTAAATACAACATTTCATCATATCACCAAATCACATTATACACATAAAGTTTCATGCTCAAGGAACTAACATAATCACATCATCATAGGTGTGCACGAGGTTCATCATCATAATTATACTCTCTCGGCCACCTATCTCATAGTATCTTATGCTTTGACCCTTACGGGCTTTAAACTTGTATTTGCATCTTTATTACCTTCAAGAGGTTAACACTTAAACTTGTTTTCTAAGATTGAACTTACTAAAAATTCCATACAGCACTGCACAAGGAAAGGGCAGAAAATATCATTTGCTTAAAGGGCTCTAGAATCTCCATTCGTGACCCTTTTTAAGATCCATCTTCGCCTAAGGCTCCATAATTAATTCCTAGACCAATTATGAGGGATTCCTAGGCATGTTCTCTAAGTTATAAACCACTTTAAATCTCTTATCATCATTTTAAACTTAGAAATCAACACCTAATCATTTATGAAGGATATTGCATATGTCTTACTAATTATGAATCATTTATCCTTGAATTAATCATGCTAGAACAGATTTGCATTTCTTTGCATTAAGGTGTTCTAGAATTCTCATCTCTAATTCCCTTTTAAGTTACTTATTCTTTTCTAACTTTTCTAAATTGATCCTTGCACTCAACATAATTTTACACATTTAACACCTTAGACAGCATTTATAGGTAGCCAAACATAAACGAAATCATAAGCCCATAAAATCACATAATCTCTTGGGTTGAAATGCATATAAGTTACTAGTTTTCTCTTGGGACATTTTTAGGAAACAAAAGGTGTTCTGGTAATCGATTACATGTTCCTAGTAATCGATTACCAAGCTGAATTCATTCTGGGTTTCAAAACAACGGGTAATCGATTACATGCAATGGTAATCGATTACTTAGGTTAATTTTCCGAAAAATAAAGAACATAGGGTAATCGATTACACTATAAGTAATCGATTACAGGGTTTCCAGGACAGGCTCTGGGCATGAAGAAGCCATGGTAATCATTACATGCCTCTTGGTAATCGATACCAAAACCAAAAGTCCTTCGAAAACCTTCTGGTAATCGATTACATGGATGGTAATCGATTACTGAACTTCCAGAATTTGAGAAAACATGATTTTTGACACATTCCAAACTATTTAAACATCTTGAGACCTCATAAAACAAGTTTTCCAACATTTTCTTGAAATTATTCATGCATTTTACAAAATCAAACCATTATTGAATCATACCAAAACTCATCCATTTCTTTTTGACTAGAGTTTCCTTTTTAGGATACTTAGGGCAAGTCTTTGAGCTCTAGAGTATTTAGGTGATGACATAATCTTAAACATGCCATGCACTTTATTTTACTCTTCATTAGAAAGTAAAGTGAGAGCATAAAATAAATATGAGATGCAACTTCATTATTATCTTTAAGGATTAAGTGATGACTTGAAATATAAACATGAAATGCAAGCTTGGGAATTTAAATATGGTAATGCAAGTTCATTCATTTACTCTTGTGAAATTAGTGATAGCATCAAAATAAACATGAGATGCAAGACATAAATTTAAACATGAATGCAACTTGTTTTTATCTTAACTAGAGCTCTTGCAAGACTTTTAGAGGAACATAAACCTCAACCCATTATGTATCATAAGGCAAGCTTTAGAGTTCTTAGCACCTAGACTTCAAAAGAAATCTTAAGGTTTGAACTTCATCATCAAGCTTAAGGAAATGGACTCAAAGTTCAACACTTTGTCTAAACAAAACTACAAGGACTAAGTCATATTCTTTATTTTATTGCTCATGGGCTTCAATCTAGAGTAAAACTCTTAGAAGCCGACCAACTTTAAGGTTGGCAAGGGTAAGCTTAGAGCTCTTTGAAATCATAAGATTAACTTTCTTAACAAAACTTTTGTGATCTACTTGACATATTTTACAAACTTTGTTCAAATCCAAAGAAGAAAAACTGAAATCCTTAAGGAAAGAGGAAGAGGAAAACCGAAACTAAGCCAAGAAAAGAAAGAAATCCAAGCATGTATGGTCCAAGACCAAGTTGTTTCAAGCTTTAGAGGTTTCTCACATGACAACAACAAGTCATTATCTTGAAACCTCATCATCAAGCTCATGTTCTCTTCATAAAAAGGCCTCTTGGCCAAAAGAAAAAAGAAGAGGAAAAGAGTTTGAAACCAAGAGAAAACTAGAACTTTCTTGAAGAACACAAACAAAATCATCAAAACTTAACCCCTACCTTAAAAGTCTTGAAAGAGAGGATGGAAAGCTTTGTTTCTTGAGAGGAAAAGAGAAAGAAATCCTTCTTGAACTCTTGCTGAAAAACTCAGCCAAGGGGGGATGGGAAAAGGGCTCTTTGTGTTTGGAAAGAAAGTTGGAAGCTGCTCAAATGTGTAAACATTCAAAGGGCTTTCAAACTCATGGTATTTATAGAAGAATGAAAGCTTGTGGATGGCTTGGGAGGGGGAAGGTAGGCCAAAGAAGGGAGAGAAGGGAAAATATCTTTTGGCAAAGGCATGGTCTTAGGCATGGTATTGGGCATGGGCAAGGTATGGGCAAAGCATGGCCTAAGGCATGGGCTTGGATTTTGGGGAAGGATTTCGGCCAACCTCATCAGCCAAGGGGGAAGGGATTTTGTTCATGTAATTGTGGTTTAGGATGTGTTTAAGTGTTTCTTTGATTAAGGTTTTTGTTAGGAGTTTGTAAGCAAGGTGTTTAGGTGAGGTAATTGGTTAATTAAGGTGGTTCAAGACTTGATTAGGAGGGTAATCTTACTAGATTAGTAATTTAAAATAATTCTTTTGGTCAAATGAGGTATGGCTCAATTCCTTAATTTAAGGAATTGGAGAGAGAACACTATTCAAGATTCCATGACTAGGAATCTTGAATTAAAGAATGCAATTAGAGTTTATCTAAGCAATCTTAGGTTCTAATTAACCTTAATAAATTATTTTGACTCTAGATTAATTATCAAATAAATTAATCTTCGATTAGAGCCTAATATTGCTTAGGTTTGCTTAATTGCGTCATTAGGCTACTGTTACACGTTCTAGGGGCAAAATGGTAATTCTGTGCTAAACTACCGGACCTTCTGCAGAACTAAACATCAAACATTGCTCATAAACATCATTCTAAACTTCCTGGAAAGTTTTGGGCTCAAACGGCACCTTTTACCCGTGTAGACACAGGAGGGTATTTTGGTCATTTTGAGCCGAAAGTTTAGAAACGAGGTTCTCCCCTCGATATCATCCATAACAACATAATCCCCTTTAAACATTGAGTTGACCTATTCGAGGGTTGCGGGTACTGTCCTTTAATTCCGGGTAAAATGACCTCAGGCATTCCTCATTGTGTACTCAAGGAAAGTAAAGAGTTACACTCTTACCTACAAGTGGCATCAGAGCTTGGCTTCTAAGGGGTTAAGCATTCTAACGACTCCAGAGGACAAAGATCCGAAGGACAGATGACACAGAATATTCATATAGAAGGACACTCCATTAATAGACCGCCATTCTTTGATGGTGGGGATTATGCCTCCTGGAGAAATGAATAGAGTTATTCATAAAATACACAAGTCTTGACTTGTGGGAGATACTACAAGAAGGAGATTTTGTTCCAAGGGAGGAAGTTCAGGAACAGATGATGCACCTTCAACTTCAAGAGAAATCCCTTGGAGTCGTGACAGAGTAATGCAAAGCCAGAAGTTCAATTGAACTCAAAAGCTAAGAATCTACTCATGCGTGCTATAAGCAAAAGCTGAATATGACAAAATCATCGCTTGTGACATGGCAAAGGAAATATGAATAGGTTGTGCATGTTACACAAAGGCACTCATCAAGTAAAAGAATAAAATCAGGTATGGTTCATCAATATGAGATATTCAAAATGACAAATAAGAAAATATTGATGAAATGACCACAAGGTTTATGCATATCATAAACCAACTAAAGGGTTCGGCAAATGATACTTTAACTCTGAAATGGTTGAAAAATCTTAAGAAGCCTCCCTGCCAAATGGCAGCCTAAGGTCAGGCCATTCGAGGTAAAAGACCTTCAAACTATCGGCCTGATGCACTCATTGGGTCACTTAAACTCATGAGGCAGTGCTCTCCAAAATGCATGGTGAATCCTCAGAAGAGCAAGTCCATGGCCTTAAAGTCGTCTTATCAAAAGGCAAGCAAAGCCAAGGCAATGAAAGTTGCTGAAACCTTTGATGAAGAGGAAGAAACGGATGATGAGACAAATGAAGAAGATGGAAACGAGCTTCTATATGCTAAGTAAGGAAGATATCCAAGGCTTGGAGAGGCAAGATTAAGAGAAGAAGGGACATCAATCTCAGAAGACAGAGAAGGCAAGGTGAAGTCTGAAAGTATCACTTGCTATAATTGTGGGGAGAAAGAACACTTCAAACTAGAATGTCCTAAACTCAAAGGCCCACAGAAGAAGTTCGTGCCCAGGAAGAAAGGGATATGGCCACCTGGAGTGAATCTAGGAAGAAAAGAAGGATTAGAAGATTCAGAGATGAATGTTGCCAACCTATGCCTCATGGCAAGTTACTCATTAGAAAGTGAACCTGAGGTAAACAACTCTAATCTTTCCTATGATGAACTGTTATCATTATATGAAGAGTTGCTAGAAAATTTTCAAACTTCTTCTTCTCACTATCTCAACCTAAAAAGGAACATAAAAAGACTATTTTAGAACTTAAAATAGCCAAGACGCTAAGAATCTAAGGCTTGAAAAAAAAAACTGAAGGAGAAGAAAGACTCTAAATATAAAATTCAATGACTTAGAATCTGAAGTTGCAAGTAAAAGTAAAAAAACTCATAAGGCTATTTCTAAGCTTGAAAGAACTTCAAAGCTTCTCAAATCTAACATAGAAAAAATGGTGAATGGATCAAGGATATTAATCTAATGCTTGACGTCGTGGCCATATTTTCAAAAGACCGGGCTAGGATATGAGGAAAAGTTTGATAAGAAAGGAAAATCAACTTCCCTAAGAAAGTAAAGAACAAGGCTTCTTGTACTTTCTATTTAGAAGGCACATCCACCTAACAAATGCTTCATGAAAAAGAAGTTCTAAAAAGGTTGGAAAACCTCTTCTAAGGCTAACTCAAGGGACCTAAGAAAATCTGGGTACCTAAAATAAAAATGATGTTTGTTGCAGGTCTCTCTAGAATGCATCCAAACCTAACAACAAGTGGTACATGGACAGTGGCTGCTCAAGGCACATTTCCTAATTTATAAGGTGGTTTAGAAATCTATGACCTAAAACTTTGGACTGGTAAAGTTTGCTAATGAAGGTAAGGCTAAGGTCAGACATAGGAAATTTAGTAAGGATGATCTCAAGAACTTTGATGTCTTGCTTATTGATGGTTTGGCCCACAACTTA